>RJWM01024709.1:0-30329 GCA_004363535.1 Dasyprocta punctata | reverse complement strand
GACTTGTGAAGTCAGATTCTACTTCTCATTGAAGTTAACATAGAATATTTCACTGCCCTATACACATTGGAATCACAGGCAAAAGCTTCCATAAACCACTTATGAAACTGCTCATTTTATAGCTTGTCTATCTGAAACCAGGCTGAAATACACTGACTGATCAAAGTGTATTTACAATCTGCTAATCTGATGACTTGCTCTTAAACAAGGCTGCTTGTGTAGACTAATCCACACTAATGTAAGATTCCATAGCACAAAGCATTTATGAATGTCTTAGGCTATCACCTAAACCACGTGCAAAATTGATTTTTCTAGCCATGTTCCAGTGTCTGCTCATCCTTTCCTGCTACCAACTGTCATCTCACTCCCCTGATAAAACTCTTGACATGTTTTGCAGTATCTTCTACTCCTTCCCCATTCCAAACAGCTGCCTTCCCTTCCTGGCAGAAACTCCCTGACATCTGGATGCTCAGGACAGCTATCGCTATGATGGACAGATTCCATTTCAACCAACTCCCAAGCTCTGAGAATATAAAGTGAGAAAAAGGAGGAGATGTATGATAGCTTTGCCTGGTAAAGAAATAGTAGTTCAGGTAATGGCTATTTCAAAGCATTAGAACTCAGAATAATTTCTTTTGAAACTGCAATTCTATAGCATTTATAAAATGGTACATAATATAACAACGTTACAATTTTGAAAGAATAAACAATGATATGCTTCCTAAATTTCTAACAAAGTAGTGATGATAAATCCAAGTCCCTAGCTCATAGAATTTCTGCTTCATGGCTTAATTTTGATAGTTTGTTTACTAAGCTTGAGAACTCAAACATGTGCGTTACATGAAAATGGATGAAGAAAAGACAAAACCTAAGTCACTTTCCTTGAGTTCACCATCCATATCCAATCAGTTACCAGTTCCATCTTGCCCTGCTGCTTAAATATGCATCATCTCTTGTGTTCACTACTACACACATGTTAAACTATTTTCCCATATCTACCCTTTTTACCATTTTAATTACTCACCATAAGCAGAAGAGTGATATTTTAAATATGCAAATTAAGTTATGGCATCTCTACTACCCTTTTTGTAAAACCAATTAGTGTCCTTTATTCCTCCTAGAATAAAAACTGCACTTGTTCACGTGGTTGTCAAAGCCATAGCTTCTGTCTCCAGCCTTGTCGTGAGCTGGTCTCCATCTCATTCAAATCGCACTGTCCTGCCTTCCATTTTCCAAATGCAGCCAACCACTCCCACATCTGAGGTCTCCTCACTCACTGTTCTCTTCGTCTTGCTTCCCTCCATTCAGGATACATCAGATCTTGATGTATTCCCTATCACTCCCTCAGGGAATTACTCCTCAATCAACCAGCATATGTTAGGTATCCTTCTATCTCTCTCATGGGATCTTGTCATTTTTCTTTGTGGCAGTTTTTACAACTGTATTTAATTAACATATTAAGTTAGACATGAAAGAGATTTGCAAAATTATACGACAATGCCATTTTCCTTGATTTTTTGTTTTGGAAAATGGAAGGTTTAATTTTTTTTAAATGTTACATTAATATGTAGGGTTTTATTATTGTTATTTTAGATAAATTAAAAAATTTTAATTTATCAGTTTCAATTTCTAATATGATAAATATCAATATCTTTAAGGACATAAGCAAAAATTTTTTGTGTTGTCAGTAATTCTTAAGAGTGCAAAGGAATCCTGAGACCAAAAATTTAAGAACTGCTACATAAGAAATTATGTTATGTCCTTTGAAAGAATGAGATATTACATTATATTTTAAAGTGAACCTTTTATAAATACCTAGTTAAATTTTTATCTAAGCACACATTGAGGAGACTGCTTTCATGTAATATTGCTAATTTAAAAAGAAAGTGCTCAATTTTTATACTACTAAGCAGATTATAAAAGGATCAGTTAGATTAGAAGTAGTTTTCTTAATTATAACTGAATTGAGAAGAAATTTCCTAAGCAAACATAGTTCACATCTTTAAATAAATACCTGTCTCCTTTAAATGCATTATAACAAATGGTAAATGTAATAACAAACACACACAGTCTTAAACTTTGGAGGCAAAGATTCCTAAAAATCATAATCTAAACAAATCTCTTACATTAAGGAAAACTAAAAAAATAACTTTATGATGACACGATAAACTTTAAGTAAATCTTCAAAAGTAACAGCTGTAATAATTACTGTGATAAGAACAAACCTATCAATGGTATCCTTGTAAGAGTTTTACATTTCGTAAAAGCTGTACTGAATTTAACTTAGTAAATTTTAATTAATTTTTACAATTATCAGACAAGAAACTTAGCGACTGCAATTATCAGTCTTTCTATTCATAAACATGTTCCAGGTTTAACCACTAAGTAAGTGGCAGAAATGGGCTTTGATCCAGATTCTGAGGGTGTACTGTGTGCCTGTGTGTGTGACTGTGTGTGCCCGTGTGTGTTGCTGAGGCTGAGGCCCTTGGGCATGCTAAGACACTGTTAGCCCCTGAACTCTTAACTCTGTCCTGTCCGTGTAGCTGAAAACGAACCTTCTTCCTTATCTTGCTTCTACCTGGTTGATACTTTATTTTCTTTACGTGCCCTTTTCTACAGTTTCTTCAGAGGTTTCGTGAAGTTCCACTGAGTTAGAAATCTACTATTTTACTCTGATTTTGACCAATGCTGGCTTAAAAACTGTAGAGCTTATTACATTTTATCAGTGGGTCCACCTCACCACTGTGCTGTTGTTTTGGTCACAAGCAACTACCTGATCCCCCCATTCCATCTGCCTTTCCTCGCAGAGGACTTCGCTACTCTGGATGATTTTTCTGGCAGTGCTGGGCTTCTGCCCTTTGTGGTCCTTCTGCCAGGGTCCAGCAGAAAAAGCTAATGTTCTACACTACTGGCCTATGGGGGAGCAAATATTGTGAAATCGTTACTTTTTTCCTGATTCTGTACTTTGTTTAATACCTTTTTCAGTGTAACAGATAACTATAAATAACTATAGTTTGGAGTCTCCAGTAATTGAAAAAAAACTGTATCCAAGGTCAATGTATTTATGTTAAACAGAAGGCTCTTTGTATGCTTAACCTGAATTATCTGACTTGAAATCCTCCTGGCTAAAATGTAAACTATTGAGTAAGGAACCCCGAATAGATTAAAAATTTTAGCAGAAAGTATCACTTAAAATAGATCTAAGAAGGTTTTATGGTCATCCAACAGAGTACTTTTTTGAAATGTAAACACGATACCTCCCAGCGGGAAATATTTGTCTCCTTCATTCCACTTCTTTTTGCATCATCCAGAAGCTATGGTGGCTGAGACTTCAAGGTTCGGTACTTTAAGATCCCTTCAAAGACCCAGTCTCTCTGGGTGATGCTAATTTAATATTATAAAGGTGATACAAATTTCATAACCCATTGGCTTCTACCGAACCAAGTGCGTTTTACCTAAGTTCTAAACATTCCAGTCAACTCACAGTTACTGAATTTGTGTATGCCTATTGGCATCCAGGGAAAACCTTTTGGCTTCCTCGTAGACCCTAGTCCTTTGTCTATGAAAGCTTATCTTTGCACAAGAGTAGTAAAAACTTACAATGCAGAATAGGTGATAAACATGAATTACAGACCGACATCTGATCAATGTGTAGTTAGGTTAAGGTGATGATAACGTAGATCCATCACAGAGATGAGATGGAGGCTGTAGCCTGTCCTCTCAGGCAAGTTCTTCAAGCACATCTTTCTCTTGCCCTCTGGTATGGTTTGTGCCATTTCTGTGAATCACAAATCATTTTTTCACTCAATAATTTTTCTACCCATGTATTTTTACCTCACACTAAATAGTAATACTAATTTTCCATGATAGACTCACACAATTTTAAAACATAATTTAAAAATTGTGGGGGTGTGGTCACATAAAAATCCAAATGTCAAACTTGTTTTAGAAAATTCAAATAGCATAAAACTAGGTATGAACACATTGGTCTAAACATATTTCCTACCCACTGCCCCTTGCTCATTTCCAATGCCTGCCCATCTGTTCCTAATGATGTGGTTTTGCCACCCTCCGATTATGTGAGTCATATCTTATCCAATACATAATATTTAATAAAAACAACAATTAATTGAATAGCTTTTGTAGTATGCTCCAACTTTATTTAAAATGATATGTGTGATAAATTCTAAGGAAAACTTAATTACAGTTTTTTGTTTTGTTTTGTTTTTTTGACCAGAGACAGACTATTTCTTTCAATGACATTTCTTGTCACCTTTACAACCTGTAGCAAATGCTATGTTGAAGAGATGGTTAACAGGAGCACAGGGTGTAAAGCCTTCTGGGATTAAAGGACTGTGGGACCAGCAATCCTGTTTTCCCAGGCCACGGTGCAGAATGAGGAAGCACTGGCTATGCATTGGGAACCTGCACTCTCTTCACGGCAGTATTAGAAAGAGAAATGCCACGGTAGATGCCACAGCACTGTAGCTGCACTGGAGCCTTTCTGGATCCAGAGTAATAACCAATTGCCCAGGCCCCTGGAGCAGCTCCACGGATTTTCTTCATTTGCATTCACAGCGTGCATCCTTTGGGCTCCTAGCTGCTGCTGAGAGGGCGGCCGGGAGTCTGAATTAACCAAAACACTTTTGGTATACTCAAGCTCCATTATGCCCACTTTGTCAGTCTCCTTGCTATTCTTAATGTATCCTCTTCGAAATTATGTAAATTGTATTCAGCGGGTCCCAAATACCAGACAAAAAGCAAAATATTTCTTAAAAGTAATGCAGATTATATATATTGCTTTTAATTGACATACACATATTTGTAGGAATACAATGTGATATTTGGATAAATGTATAATAATGAAATAAAGGTATTTAACTTACCAATCACTTTGTATATTTTATAATTTCATTATGGTAAAAACTTTCAAAATCTTCTCTTCTAACTATTTTGAAATATTCAGTACAATATCGAATATTGGTTAGATACTGGGGTGCAGCACAACACCAGAATTTATTTCTCCTAACTGTAACTTTGTACCTGACGACTGATTTCCCTCTATCTCTGCCATCCACTCTCTTTCCCAAGCCTCTGGCAACCACTGTTGCACTCTTCATTTCTATGCCATTGACTTCTTTAGATTCTACATTAATGAGGTCATGTGGAAATAGTTTTCATGTGACCGGCTTATTTCACTTAAAATGATGTCCTCTAGGTTCATCCATATTGCTACAGATGACAGTACTTTATTCCTTCTTATGGTGGGATAGGCTTCCATAACATATATGTGATTTTATTTATAGATTCTTCCACTGATGGAGTGAAGAGATAAGCTATATAAGGGAGACTATATTTTTAAACTACGCATCTGACAAGGCATCAATATGTAGCATACACAAGGAATTTAACCTAACAACAAATAAAGTAAAAAGTAAAACTTACTAATTGATGCTTTTACAAACTGGGTAAAAGTTCTGAATAAACATTTCTCAAAATAAGACACACAAGTAATCAATAAGTATATGAAAATGTTCAACATTACTAATAATCAGAAAAATGTAAATTGAAACCACATGAGATATCATCTTAGCCCAATTAAAATAGTTATTATTTAAAAGAAAAAACTCAAAAATGGCAAATGCTGGTATGGAGGTGGAGAAAGGGGAACTTCCACACACTATTGATAAGAATAAAAATTAATGCTGCTATTATAGAAAACATGATGGAGGTTAATCAAAAAGTTAAAAATAGAACTACCATATAATCCAGCAGTTGCACTGTTGGATATATACCCAAACCAAAATGAAGCTGGAATGTTAAAGAGATATCTGCACTGCAGGAGATATCGTCTCTCTGCTCAACAAATCCAGGACATGCTATAATGTAGTGGACAAGCATACGAGCCATTAACAGCAACTGACTTCGCCAGGGGACCAGCAGTTCACTGTAACAGGAAGGCCACATCATTACCTGCCTGGCTACCATAAGGGCCCCTAACAGGTACACCTGCCACTATGTGGCTCTCCAAAAATCTATTCCCCACTCAGCAGTTACAGTGATCTGTGGAAACACCAGACCATCTCAGATTGCTACTCAATTTAAAATACTCAGCAGCTTCAGTAGGTACTCAGAATGAAATGTAAACTCTTGGTGATTGTCTACAGAGCTCATGCATGAACTGGCAGCCTACTTGTCTCTATAACTTCTCTTGGAGCATTCTCTTTGCTTGAACATATCAAATCTTTGTCATTCCAAATCCTTGATATCCCTCAGCCTGGACTATTCTTCTACAGGTGTTTTAAGGACGAGTTCTTTCTTCTGCAGATCTCTACTCTAATCTCAAATCAGAGACTATCCTACCTGGAGTACAGCCTCCATTTTCCTCATTCACTATCACATAGCTCTGTGTGAGTTTTTCCACCGGACTTGATGTGTAAAAATACTTTCTTTTTAAAAGTATGTTTTAATAGAGAATGAGAGAGAAATACACTCCATTATGGGAGCAGCCTTGTCTATCTTGCCTACTATCTTCTCGGTACTCAGAACCCTGGTATGCGGTAAGTACTCAAAAAGTTTCAGATGAAAAATTGAACCTGCTAGTTTAGCAGCTCCAGCCACAAGACAGTCAAGGGAACTCAGCTTATGAATATAACTGGTTCATCCAGTTGAAGTTTCATCTAAAAACATGAGAAATAATCACTCAGTCCTGGTCTTTCTTACTGAGTAAGAAAAAAGATTTCCCTCTATCCTCCCCTGTAAGTTACACAAACTTCGATCTTGCTTCAACCTTCCGGGATGGTTGGTGTTATTTCTGCATGTTACATGTACTGACTTTGTTATTCAGTATTTTTTCTTCCCACATTTCTCGTAGCCTCACAGTAAGTAATAATCTTTGTAAAACAATAGGTTTGGGGAGACTGCATTTTTGTACCAAGTCACACTACTCATCATTGGCTATTAAGACACACACGCACACACACACACACACACAGACATATGCATCTGTGTGCACATACACATTTACACATATTTTTCCATTTAAAATGATCTCTTCTGTATACTTGAGCAGAGTCCCTTACAGATGAAAGGAGACTCCCTTTCAGGGGTACAAACTTTCCTCTGGCAGAGGGCAGTGCAGAAGGCCATGAGGACAGCTGGACTCATTCTGAGCTGGCCCCTGTGCTAAGACCTTTCTTCACTGTAGTGCCCTGTCATGGAGGTACTTGTATGCTGTCTGTTTTGCATGGGAAGGCCCCAGTACAGAGTGCTCACAACACATTCAAGGTCACCATCTCCTGAAAGGGAAGGGAGCAGTCAGGCAGGTCTGCTGGCACCAGAGCCCATTCTCCTACTATTGCATCATACAACACATTGGCAATGTATAATCAACTCATGCTTTGATTCACAATAAAAGTCCTTCTTTTCCTAAGGTACTAACATCAAGAGTTTTTATTTACTAATATAAAAGCTACACAACACAGCAGACTGTCCTTCAATATTCCTAAGCAACAAACTTGTTGAGAGACTGCTAAAAACAAACGGAGTCTTCTTTTCACCATTCAGTAATTTTAAGTGTTGCTAATCTAATCACTGTCTTTCACAGGATCAGACTTTTATTTCCATAATTACAGGCTGCCCTAGGTTTCTTCAGAGCCTCTGCCAAGTCCCCACCCAGGAAACAGGTGCTAATTGCCTCTTAGCACCAGGGGTTATTTTCTGAGGACTGCCTGAACCTCTGGGTTTCCCCATCTGGAAGAGACTTCTGGGGCCTTTGCAGGACAATCAGAGCACCCTTGGGTCTGCCCAGGTCTCATTTCCTCACTTTTCAAGCAGAGTGAAATCATAGCTCTGCACCCTGTTGGCGCCCTTTCTCTCCTGCGGCCCATGTGGCATCCAAACAAACTCAAGCTTACTTACTTTACACAAACTTGGGTAAGTGCTTCCTCCTGTTCTATATAAAATGTGAATTATATATAATAAAAATTAACAGTAGCAGCAAATCTTTATTGTATTCCTATCAGTAATCAGGTGAGGACCTTTTGGCAAATTATTTTTTCAATAATTTCATTAGTTCACATTTGCAGTACTTAATAATTGAATTCATCATAGGAAGTTGGTACCTATATGTAATACACCTTAATTGTTTTTATTTCCCTTTTCCTTCCTTTCCCCT
Organism: Dasyprocta punctata; assembly: GCA_004363535.1. Classification (NCBI taxonomy): domain Eukaryota; kingdom Metazoa; phylum Chordata; class Mammalia; order Rodentia; family Dasyproctidae; genus Dasyprocta; species Dasyprocta punctata. Next base: position 22,153 of record RJWM01024709.1, on the reverse strand, counting down.
TCCTCAAACGCTAGATTCCCTTTCCATTTACAAAAGCTCTATCTCCCTATTTCCTATCATCTATGTTTTATTTTGCTCTTTCAATTATGTATATTTTGAGTTTCTCATATAAGAAAAGGCATGTGATACTTAGCCTTGTGTGTCTGATTTATTTCACTGTGATCTCAAGGTACATTCATTTTCCTAAAGATGATTCAAATTTATCTTTTTGGATAGTGGGGTAGTGTTCCTTTGTGTGTAAATACCACACTCCTTTAACCATTCCCCTGCTGATGGACACATAGGCTATTTCCAAGATTTAGCTATTACGAGCTGTTCTGCTGTAAATATGGGTATACACATATCACTGTAATATGATGTCTTTAACTTTTTCACGAAGATACCTGTAAGGGAGATGGCTAGACTGAATGAAATTTCTTAATTTTAGGTTTCTGAGAACTCTCCATACTGACTCCATAGTGGTTGCACTAGTTTATATTCCCACCAACAATGTAGAAGTCCTCCTTTTCCCCTGCAGCATCAATAGCATTTGCTATTACTTGACTTCTTGGTGATGGCCATTCTTTCTGGAGTAAGATGGTATCTCAGTGTCATCTTAATTTGTATTTTCTCTAATGACCAGAGACTTTGAACATTTTTGTGTATTTATTGTTTATTTGTTCTTCTTAAAAGCTTTTATTCATTTCAGGTGCTCAGTTTTTGACTGGGTCTTTACTTTATATATTTTAGATATTAGTCCAGTTAGAGAAATAACTGGCAAAATTTTTTTCCATCTGGTTGTCTCTTCACTTTATCAGTGAATTCTGTTCTTTAAAAAACAAAAAGCTCCTTGAGGAATAGTACAAATTTTATGTCTATCAGACTGAAGAGGAAACTGGCTTCACAAAGTGTGTAGATTAATATCCAGTTAGGAGAAAAACTCAAGTGTCCTGATTCATCAGCCCATAGTCTAAAGATTCACTACACACTGTCTCTCAAGTTATGCACAACTAGGTCACATGACTCGTGTTATGGTGACATCTGTGTAATAAAAAAGCCTAAGATAATTAACTCGAGTGTGGAAAAGAATCACTTAAGATGGATAGTAGGCCCCCTGGCGATCTTTCACTACTTCTTAAGGATCTTTTGAAATGCTCCCTCTAAAAATTTCCCCTTAAATTCAGTCCCCAGACCACCATCAGGATAACCAGGAAGCTCCAGTTTACTCCCACTATCCTGTCAGGGCTAATACCACTCTCTAAAGTGTGCTCATGTAAGCTGAACCTGGTGGTGCATTCCTGTAATTCCAGCACTCAGAAGGCTGAGCCAGAAAGTTCACTGTGAATTCTAGGCCAGCCTGAACTATGTAGTGAGACCTTGTCTCAAAACACCAATGAAATAAACAAAGTGTCCACATGAGTACAACACATTACAAGGTCACCCTTACCATCATCTCCATGGTGCAGAGCTGTGCTTTATTTCTCTTTGTATCTTTCACCAGAATTTTCAGATTTTTCATCAATATAGGGAGTAACACTCGCTAAATAGTTCTCTCCATGAACAAAATGCAATGCTTCCAGTACTGGATTTTCCCACTGCATGATTCGTAAGTCTCCCCTCTAGGAATGATCACATGCTGACTTTAACAGTTCACAAGTCATATCCTGTTCCTTCAGAGCATGCCTAAGATCCTAGTCATGTTGGTATCCACAAGTGATAGCAAACCTTTTAGAGAGGAATGCCAAATTACAACCTCAAACCCAGTTATTGATCATAAAGTGCCAACACTATGATTAAGCCTGAACACTGAGGTTGTAGTTCAGAAAGAAAAACAATTCAGTATACACGAACATCTTTTATCTTATAAGAAAAACAAACAACAAATGTGCCATAGGTTTGACACCACTACTGTAAGTACTTGGTAAGGTTTTTGTTTTGTTTTGTTTTGTTTTGGTACTGGGGATTGAACTCACAACCTCATACCTGCCAGGCAATCGCTTACACCACTGAGCTAAATCCCCTTGGCAAGATATTTTACTCTATGATGTCATCAACTATATATTGACAAGTTGGTCTAGATATTCTTTTAATATCTATCTTCATTCATTCTTGCACATGAGTTGTTACAGAGGACTTCCTTGTACCACTAGATGCAAGGGAAGCAGGATGGAGAGGTACGAGGTAACTTAAAGAGCCTGCTTCCAGTGGAGCAACTGCACACGGGTGAGCAGAGGTGAACAGGACACAGAGGGCTGCAGGAATGAGCACGGAGGAAATCTAGGAACCAGGCTACAGGACAAGCAGGCACTCTCCAGGTAGAAATGCCTGCAAGTCGAGGGGTGAGAGAGAGCTGAAGAGGATGTCTCAGGTGGAAAGGGGAAAAAGGGCAGCTACAAGAAAGAACTCAGGCAAGTGTAAATAGGTTGTACAGCTCATGATGGCTGGAGTTGGACTCCTAAGGGAGATTAGAAGGAGCAAGAGACTGGGATGACTTCCCAGAAAAGATACTCCCAGAACAATGGTTAGTAAGCATTTCATGCAAAATTTGTCCTCTGTAAAACAATGATTTGGGAATCATCAAAATCAAGTTCTTATCAGGGGCAGTGATAGGAGAAGGGAAAGACACAGATGACTTGAGGACAGTTCATTCTGGTCTCAGAGAGATTAAGACTTTCTGTCCCCCACTTCTGCACTTTGGTCAACAGATCCACAGGTCCAGAAATCGCTGACATCCTAAGGACTGGTCCTATTAAATGAAAAAGTCATTTCTATGTTTCTGTAGGTCCTCTGCACTGATAGGACCTGGGACCCAAGGGCTTCATTTATGAAACGTACTAGTGAATCAGTGGATGAGGTCATTCAGCAAGGGGCCGTGGTAGAGCTCCAAAAAGGAAAAAAGAGTGAAGGAGACTGAGGGAAAAGCAACCGGGGAGAGACTACCCATGGCAAGGGAGTACCAGTGGCAGCCCGCAACCAAGCTCTCCGCTCAGCTCGGCAGTATTGCCTGTGCCCTACTAACAGACCTATAATCCGTCTTCTCTACCCTAAACCAAAACCATGACAATGTCCAGGCTGGAAGAGAGCAGGGAGGAAAAATGACAGTTATTTTCTCTAATGACAAGGTTTCAGAACGGGGATTTGTAGGGGAGGGTTAGTCTATGCAAAGGCATGAGAATCAAATCATCATCCTTCAGGGTTTTTTCTTGGGGAAGTGTTGGTTTTACTCTCTCGGTACTCTCATTCTCTCTATTTTCCTGTACTCCTCTATCTGAATATGAGCCTTTTTCTTCTCCTCTAAAAAAGAACATTTATCTATCTAACGTAATTGAATCAAATTTAATTTAAAGAAAATCAAAAGTCCTTTCCATGCAATGGCATAAGAAAGCACTTAATCTCAATAAACTAGCAGTTAGGATGATGAGAAAATCTACGGGAGTCAGAGGTACACAGCAAATCAAAATTCTCCTGTTCATGTAAAGGAATAAAGCCAAAATAAGCTTTCGTCTTGGCCTAACCCACATAACATAACATATATTAGAAAGACGGGTTGGGGCAATGAGCTGTGACCACTGGTGATTCAAAGAAATCCCCAAACACTACCCACCAGTTTCAAAGAACTGCAGTGACTCTGGAAAATGACATTTATGGAGTTTCTTAATAAAATGAACATATTTGGCTGCTTCATGTGTTATTGAATTTTTTGGCATACATCTCGGAACTCAAATATCTTGACTCTGCTTAACAGAGAGGTGGGGATCCCACAGGGTCACCTTCCCACACTTGAAAATATTTTCATTACCTATGTAAAGGAAAGTGAGAAAATGAAAGTCTTCTTGCTCTAGCCAAGTAGATACCTTAATTCAGGTGTGTCATGTTTTCATTATTTGCATTCCCCTTGGAATGTTAGAGTTGTCCGTCTTCATATCTTGTGATATCTGTTTGTTTGTTTGCTTGTTTGTTTAATCAGTCTTTGTTTAGTGATTTCTTGGAAGGAAGAATATGCCTAAACGGAACCATAACCAGCCCCAATTTAATATATACCACATTTACCCCCATGAAGTACACCATGAATGACTGCTCAAAATTTTCTTTTGAGGCCCTTGAATAAAACATTCCTAGGCACTCAGTAGTACTCTCATTTGGGACAAACCATCGTGGACTCTGCCTAGGACACTTGGTTTGCAGAATGCAGAGGACTGATGAACCATGTGACTTGTAACTCCAGCAGTCTGTTGGTTTATTCACACTCACACAGTGCTGTTTTTGCATTATTTCATGATTAATCTCCATTTTTGTTTCTTCTTTGAAATGATTTTTAATCAAAATGGGAGATACCTCATAAAGCAATTATTAAGTTTTAAGAACAGTAGATATGGAAATGTTAAATTTCTTTTTCTTTTTTTAAATATCAATTTCTTTTTAAAATGGAACAAATTCCTCCAGTACACATTTGCCTAACAACAAATAGCAGATAAATGACTATGTCATTTCAGAAGGTGCTTCATAATGGCATTAACAATAACATGGCTATTCAATCTTTTTGTCCCCACTCCATGGCAGAACTCTGTATTATTGAAAGCCATGTAAAGTGAGGCTTGAAACCACTGCCCTTGAGATTTAGTATGATCGTGTCCATGTGAAACATCTAGAATAGCCAAATCCACAGAGAATAAAAAGAGATTAGCGGTTGCTAGGGCCTATGGAGGTAGGAGAGTGGGGATGACTCTTTAATGAGTTCGGGGCTTCTTTGGGAGGAAGATAAAAATGTTACGGAATTAGATGGTAAAGGTGATGGTTGTATGACCTTCGAAAGGACTAAACTTTACCCCTGAATTCTACAAATGGTACATTTTTATGGCACATGAGTTATAAAGGCTAAACAATTTTTAAAAGTAAAGTAAACCTATGATCATAGATGTACACTGCCTAGACACAGATAGATAGATAGATAGATAGATAGATAGATAGATAAATAGATAGATAGAAAGTTTTACCATCTGAACTCTTCCACATAAACGACTGGATGTAGAGAGATAGCATTGCTAGTACCTCAGAGCCCACATTACGCAGTCCTCAGGGGCCACCCTCTAGAGTGCAACCAACCACCTCACTATAACACCACTGAGAAGTGCTGATAGTTTTCTAACCTTGTGCACCCTTCCATGCAGCGCCTCTATCCCTGAATGAGATACCATCAAGTTTTGATGGATCCTTTTTTTGTCACTACACAGTCATTTAATGTTTTCTTACCTTCTAGAATAATCATTACTGAGCTTATTTTCTATGGCAAGCAATTCATATTCTTTGATTCATATAATTCCCCCTAGACAAGCTTATCAATAAAGTATTATTGTAAGTATTAGTACAATGATATATCCAACTGAATAGGCTATAGTGCCTACTTACTTATTCAATAAACACTAGTATAGGTATTGAAAGGAAAAGATTTTGCAGATGTTATTCAAGTCTTTAATCAGATGATTTTAAATTAGGGAAGATCATCCTTGCTGGGTCTGATTTAATCAATAGCAAAGTCTTAAAAGCAGAGCTGAGCCTCCTGAAAAAGAGGCAAGAGAAAGGAGAAAGAAGGGAGGGAATATTTTTGCAGTAGATAACAATAAGCATATCTAATACTTTAACTTACATATGCTAATAGTGGATAGTAAACCAATCCAAGGGCAAGTGTCATTTGTTGTTGCATAGAAACTAACAGTACAAAAGGTTGGTACCACGATTAATTTGAGAAGCCAGAACTGTTGCTATCTGCTCTTCCATACTGTGCACACACTCTGAGTCATACTTCAAGTTCAAAAAAACAAGATCACTGTATACAGGGTAGAGTGCTGGACCTGTTTTATACAGCCGGATTTTCCAGACTTCCTTAGCTTTCAAAGCAGTCTCAATGAAAGGCATCACTTCAGTAGATCTGAATAGTAGCCAAGTAAGTCCATGGGTATTTTAAGAACAGCCACTATTCATTCATTATTGTATCTCCCTAATCACGTATCACTGCACAGAACTGAAGGAAAGTCAAAATATATATGAATGCCTACTATCAACCATCATCTTTTTCTCTTTTTAATGTGGACTTAATAAATGTATTGTCTTAAAAAGCCAAATTAAGGGAGCCAGGCATGGTGGCACATTCATATTTTCTGACCACTTGGCTGAGGCTGAGGGGTACATTGGTAATATATTATCAGCATAACAAGTTTGAGGTCAGGCGGGGCTACATAGTGAGTTGAAGGCCAGCTGAATTAAATAGAGCCTTTTTTTTTTTTGTACCAGGCCTCACACCTGCCAGGCAGGTGCTTATGCCACTGAGCTAAATCCCCGGCCTTATTTTTTGAGACAGAGTCTCACTATGCAGTTCAGGCCGAACTTGAACTCACTTTGTGGCCCAGGCTGGTCTCAAACTCACAATGATCCTTCTGCCTCAGCCTCCCAAGTGCTGGGATTTAAAGGCATGCGACACCACACCTGGCTATCTTTAAAAAGAAAGGCAAAATTAAGGCCAAAATGGAATTCTTAATTTTTTCTTTCCAAATCTTTTCTCTTGACATTTCCTCCTTCTCGATTATTATTTGTCTTAATTACAGTATTTACGTCTCCTGCATTCATTGAGCTTCTCAGACCAAAACCTGAGTTATGGTCAGCCAGTGGATCCTGCTTCCGGGCAAAACCCAGAGCTGGCCACTTCCCTCCAGCTCCATCCTAAACGCCCTTGTTCAGTCCGCACCTGACGCCAAACCTGTCTCCCAGCTTTCATACCTGGCCATTTACCAGCCATGCTGGAGACACAGTGTTCTTTTCTAAACTGCAAATTACATACTGTCACTTCCTTGCTTAAAATTCCAAGAGAAACAGGTTATTTGATGACACTAGAGAATTACTATAAAGTTTAAATATGATAGAGATATAAGGTTATGTTTTTAAAAATACTTCTGATGGTTCACGGCTAAGTTAAGAAATATTTATAAATAAAATGATACACTGCCTGTTTCAAAAAAATCAGAATGGAGGTAGTGACCTGAGAAAGGGGGAGGACACATAGATAAAATAAAGACTTCCTGTGAATTGAGAATTCGTGAAACCAGGTAATGGGTCATTAGAAATTAGTATAATTTTCTACTGTTGTGCATGCTTGAAATTTTTATACTTAAAAAAATTTAATACTCCAAATGAATCCCTATTTTACTTTGAGTAAAACTGTAAGACCTTGTTCCAGTTGACCCTCTGCGGCTTGCCTCCTGCTCATCCCTTCCTAACTACTCACTTTTGCTTATTAACTACCAACTATAGCAGCAGCCCATGCGTTGCGGCACCAGGGTTTGCCAGCGTGTTCTCCCCTCAGCTGGAGCACCTCCTCTGAGACGTGCTCCTGTCTGGCTCCCCCTTTGGGAGTCCACCCCGTGTCACCCTCGCCAGGCCTGCTTCCCAGACCCCTGATTTGCCTTCCCCACTCTCTTCCTCTCAAGCTCAGCAGTCTTCCTAGCCAACCTCTTCTTTCCTTTTCATCGTCTGCTTTGCTCCTTTCATAACACTTACCACTTTTTGAAGTCATCTTATTTCTTAAATGTGTTCTTTGTTATATATATATATATATATCTTTATGAGACAGTGTTTCCCTATGCAATTCAGGTTGGCCTTGAACTCACTTTGTGGCCCATGTTGGCCTCAAACTCAGAGCAATCCTCCTGCCTCAGCCTCCTGAGGGCTGGAATCACAGGTGTGCACCAACACACCCAGCTTGAATGTATTCTTTTTAAAAATAATTTATTGTCAGTATTTTTGCCACACCAGAATATTTAACATGCTCTGCATAACCTTATCTTCCTAATTCACTTGCTACTTCCTGTGCCTAGCATAAAAGCAGGATTTCGGTGGCAACATTAAATGAATCTTCTATGAGCTCTGATAATTAAAGTTTCATACATATCACAAAAATATCAAATACATAATCACCAGGAAAGTTAATTTTTTTGTACATATCTGCAGTATGAATGAGTAGTTAATACCTCTGGGCTTTCTTTAAAATATATTATCAACATAAGGCAATTAATGAATATTTAATACATGTAGGTTTCTTTCAAATTACATATAATACATCCACGTACAGGCATTTACAGGTATACATAGTCATTATTTTGATACTAACTATACAGTGTTTTACTGATTCACATAAAAAGAATACAATACTTTATGATTGCTTTATTTCTAGAAAGAGATTTTGCTTCACATATTGTTGCTAAACCTCAGATTTTAAAAGTCATTTCTAAGGTTCTTAGCTGGTATAAACAATGTCAGCATAGTAAGCAAGTTTGATTTTCTTTCAGATGTTCCTGGTTGCTGCAAAAATTGATTTTTAAGATTTTTTTTTTCCCCATTGACCTGCAAGGCTGTGAGGAGGCATAGCTTTGCTTAATCTTAAAGATCCAAGCGGAGCTTGCATTCCCGGGCCACTGTGCAGGCATCACCTTCAGAGCTGGCTTCCTTACACAGCTCTGTAATCTCTGCAGAGATAGAAATGTATGCGTGAAAGGACACTGAGAAATTTGACCTGTTTTTTGGTTTTGTTGTTGTTTTGTTTGTGTGTTTGTTTTTCAGTGCTGTGAAATCAAACCCAGGGCCTTTCCACTGAGCTATGTGGCCGTTTTTATTTTTTATTTTGAAGTAGCCTCTCACTAAGTGCTGGATTACATGTTTGCCACTTCTAGGTCTGAGCGTCAGGACAAAGCTGGGTTCTCATTTGAATCTGTGTCCCCAAAGCTTTGCATTACAATGATTTGGCTTCTTTGTTTGCTTTCAGCTCCTCCTGCCCTACCCTTCCAATTCACCCCCAGTAGAGTTTTTCTTTCACACTTTTCAGTCGTAAGCACTCTTAAAGTTTTAAGTTAATAATCATGAAAGGCTGTAGAAGTGTTCTGGTACAATGGGATTCCTGCTTTTGAATAATTTAACCTTGCAGTTTCCTTAAGCAGTAGTGAACCTTTATATATTTATAATTGTTAGTTGCCTTTCTTTGTCAATGGAGATGTTTGGGTATATTTTATTTTCTTCTTTATTTTTTAGTTGTGCAATATTATATGAAAATATTTGCACTTTAAAAAATTCAATCCAAGTAAGAAAACTTAAAAACTTGGCCTTACCATTCCCTCCCAGTCCATGTCTCTCCCATGAGGCAACTGTTATTATCAATTTCAGACATTTTTCTATCCATGTAGGGATAAACTTATACATATGAATTTTGAGTTGTTTGGGTGGGAATCTTGCGTGCAGGTGGAATCATGCAGTTTTATAAATTTTTCAGATATTGAGCCAGAACAGAACAGAAATACACCTCCCACATTTTAAGTATTAGCATTTTATATTTGATATATCATAGTTTATTAATCACTCCTATATTCACTACAATATATTGCATTCTAATATTTTTACTCTTACAAATTCCTGAACATATATATTTATTGAAAGTTACCATCTATCACAACTCTGATAATGTTTGTTCCTCCATATCATCAGCAAGAGTGATTATCAGTTTTCTTTCCATTTTTTTAGGTGAGGGCAATTTGATGATATCAGCTATTTTCATGTATGACCTGAAACAGTATGGAAATGCCTCTGTTCACACACAAACGAAACATACTACACAGACGCTACTAGGTTCCCACTCAGCTGGTCCTGGCAAATGTCCTAGCAACAAAAATATAAATTCACATTTAATTCATGTTTAATATCAGGAAGAACAGAATTTGGTGTCTTCATGCAAGCTAACTGGTTCAAATCTTCTTAACATCACATGAAGAAGCCTTCATCCTCACTGAGGCTAGCTACCCAGAGGGTTAGAATATCTGCTCCGTATCATGAAGTGGAAAGAAACTCCAGAACTAGGAAATTGTACCATAGTGATACTGAGTTGAATTCTGTCCAGATGGCTATTGTCTCTTGGTGCCTAAAGTCGTGATTTTTAAACATTATAGTCCATGTCAAAAGTGAAGATACCTCTACCTATCATTTTAGAAAACACATTTGTTTTTAAAAAAATATACACACTAAAAAATTAGGAAGAACAGCTCAATAGATGCCGGTAGACGTCAAGAATTTGTGCATCAGCATTAGTTATAAACTTCACTGGACACTTTCCTTCTTTTTTTAAAAAGTAAGTTTTTTAGGTTTTTCCATAGCACTAATATCCAAGGCATAAAATGTCAGAGGGTAAAATTCATATGGATTACATAAAGTAGATAAGGGTGGCAATTATAGTTATGAAATCTTAAAAATATTTAATAATATTAAGTATTTAAAGGCTCTATCCTCGGGGAGTTTGGCTCAGCGGCTTAAGCGCCTGCCCTGGCAAGTGCAAGGTTGTGAGTTCAATCCCCAGTGCCGCAAAAAAAATAAAAAAATAAAAAAATAAAAAAATAAAGGCTCTATCCTGGCCAACAATTAAATACATAAATCCAGTTTCTTTTTTAGTTTAAGAAATTTTTCCTACTACAAATAAAAACATGTATGAGAAAAAACAAAACCCTTTCATATCATTCATTAGTTCTACAAAAAGGGAAAACAAAAAAGCCACATTTCAGCACTAAGAAAAATGAATAGAAAAAATGCTTTCTAAAATGTTTAAAAGCATGAAGTAAAAGGTTAAAACATTTCAGTATGCATATGTTATGCAGAACCTTGAAGCTATCACCTATGTGACAATAGTACTTTAAAGATTACTGAATATAATTTCTGAAAGTCCAAAATGATCGATTCATTTTTAAAACTGTTAATGTAGTAACATTCTTCCTTTTCTGACCGATGACAAAGTTCAGAAAAGGTAAAGATCAGAGCTGGGGAACAACAAAAAAGCTGGTACTAGATTCACTTCCTTTTCATGCCAACCCTTTTTTCTTTTTCTTTTTCTTTTTTTTTTTTTTTTGGTCTCCCTTATCATACAACAAAGCAAAAAGGAAAGTATTGAATATGAAAACCAGAGACATTCCCCATGACCGAGCCCTGGCAAGCACAAACACATTAGTAATGGAGCTGATTCCTATGACCTTTTCAATTATGATAATCCCTCAAAGAAAATTAAAACCATTTTCTGAAACATGGGCCAAGGAGTTCCATAGATAATTGAAGAAAACATTTAGGAACATCTCTGCCATTTTTCTAAGTATATATATATATATATATATATATATACTCAGCACAGGTCTAATAGATTCCATGGCACATTTCAGGCATGGTTATTTGTGAGCAAGAGGCCACAATAACACGAGACACATTTTTGTAAGGCCTCTATTTCCTGATTTCTTTGTCTTTCATTTTTATTACACATATTTTATATTTGAAAGTGAGGAAATCTAAAAAAAGAGGGAACATATACCTGTTTCTCCTTCATTAGAATTCGGCAACTGAAGGAGCAACTAATATTTCATATGAAAAGGAACTTTTTGTTTTGGACATGAAAAATAAGTAATTGTAAAAACAAGTAATACATAATTGCATTAAAGTTCCTAGGATTTCCACTAGATTTCTAGCTAGCAAAAGTTTCTCTACCCATGGAAACATAGAAAGATTTAACTACATTTAAAACAAAATAATCCAGGGATGGGGAGATAGCACAGTGGCACATGAAACTGCCTGGCAAGCGCAAGGCCTTGAGTTTGATTCCAAGTACCAAAATTTAAAAATTAAAATTTAAAAAAATCTGAAAGGTTCACTCCTGCCTGGTTCTCACTGAACAAATGAGCAGACTAAGTAGTTGGGGAAATCACAGATTAACTCATTGGTGGACTTGTATAGACCAACTTCAATTTAGCCTCAAGAATGGAAGCCAGGTCCACACAAAGCATGTCTCAGAAGCTGAGGCCTCTGTTCTCTATTCTCCCTCTCTCACTGCTGTCACAACTGCAGGCTGGCTGGTTCGACTCACTGAGCCTCAGTTTCTCAGTGTTTCACAAGAATGCTATCCTTAATGAGTAGATAAAACAACAGATATGAAACAAAAACAGATTCTTAAAATTATGCGATACTATATAAATTAGCACATGGTATTAGAATTACTAGTCCTGGTTCATAAAGTTTGATTTTCAGAATCAATAAGCACTTATCTTCATTGCAGGACAAAAAGTGTTACTTGAAACTCAAAATGGATTCCAATCATCAGAAGCCATTATATTATTTTCTGATTCTCTCAGTAGAAAATCAAAACCTTGGAGAGACTGAAAAAATAAAAAAGAAATCTTTGTTTCAAATTTATATTTCTGTTCCTGGTACCAATTAAGAGCCAGTTATGTGGTGATTAAGCTACATTTTGCAATTTAAAACACATAAATTGACTGATAACTAAACCCGTTAAATTCCATCATCAGAGCAGAAGAGCAATCTGAAACATACGCTACACAGGATGCAAGGCAGCTAATGAAGACCTCAGTATCAGGATTATGACCCGTAATTCCAACAGGAATGTGTTCTATTACCAAAGCACAGGCATAAGGAGAGAAAACACTATGGAAGCACAAATAAACTATTCCACAAAAGAACATTTTGCTTTGGTCCAAGTATAATTTCATTTTTATCCAATTCAAATAACATAGAACAAAGACACGGAAGAAGGATGATAAAGTAGAACACTTGGGAGAGACGCCAATTCTGCAGTAATTGAAATGGGAAAGTAGAGCACAGCCCGCGCTCCAGTGTTTGTGGAAACCAAGTCCCAAACAGCTGGCAAGGAGCGGGATGAGGATGAGGATGACGCCTTTGCAATTTGCTGCTAAATCCATTGGCAGCCCTCGGGCCCAAGGGTTATGTCTGCTTTGAAGGAAACAGGGAAACGGGAAGCAAATCCTTTCTTCTGGAGTGAAAAAATAGTTTACAGTGATTAAAATATGCCAGGGTTTTCTCACATAGGAGAAATTAAGGAAACTAATTATTTCAGGACTTGGGGGACCTCTTTCCACATCACAGATTTATTTGTAAGAATTTAGAAGCAAATATTCCTTTACACAAACTTATAATGGTGAGTACATTTTAAACACTAAAACTAGGCAGTGTCTGTAATACTTCTTGGGGTGGGACTGGGACCACTTCTCTGAACAATTTAAAATATATGTTTATTAGTCAGTAGGTTCTCTTCCTTAAACTACTCCCATGTAGGATCAATGAGATTTTCATTTCTCATCAGATGTGAATGAAATACAAAAGAATCCACAGACATTAGAGAATTTATCACATGATAAGATTGGCTGTGCAGGTGCAGTCTGAAGAGTCTTCCTTCTCCCTCATGATTATAGACACATTTACACTAAAAATGTTGAATTTTCTAGGTGTTTTTAAAACCCCTAGCTTTTAAGTAGAAAGTAGTATAACTAATAAGTGAACAAATACATTTATTTACGGGTATTTTACAAAGGACAAGGAAATATTTACATATCATGATGCCATTTTCCTTTTAATTAGAGATCTTTGCCTTTCCCATAATGGTTGAAAAAGGGGATCAAGAGATTAGACATGGGAGTAGAGGCAAAAGAGAGACAAATGATGAAGAAATGAGTTCTCAGATTTGGGATATATGTGGAGAGAAGTAAACAGGTGGTTCTATCCAGAGTTAAGTACCACCTGTTCATGTCTACTTAGAGAAAAGAGTTACAAGCACTTATGAGTAAGTAGGAGTTAGTGCTTCTTGCTTTCTCTTTAATATTTAAAAATGAAAAGAATTGCCATAGAAGAGAAAGCAGTGAGGCTACTAACATTACATTTTATTATTCTCTTGATCACCATCACTTTCAGTAATTTCATAATTCCTTATTGCTTCTTGACTGGTCTTCCAAATAATTTTAATATAGCCCCTACATTTTAGACAGAGAAGAATTTTGGTAATAGCCAAATGTTTAATCACAGTTATTAGTTAGGAAAACGGAAATCACACTGTAGTCACTATAAAAGCAAGATATGTAATTACATTAAAATTTTGTTGAATTTATTAGATTTGTATTGATATTGGGTAACAACTAAAACAAACATGTACACAGTTCACATTTTTTATTTCATTTTTCTTCCCTTCGATCTTCCTCTATATGAATAAGAATATATATATATATATATATATATATATATATATGAATGTCACTAAAACCAAGAAAAAACATACAACATCATCTGCTAGATTTTTCCTATCTATAGATGAGCATTTCAAGCATTATCTATATATTAATTATCTTCAGAGAAAATGTATGTAAAACTCTAGAACATTTTATGTTGACTCCAAATGTTATACACAACACTTGTAAATCACTTATCAGTCTTTAGATACTTTTCCCAGTTGATTTCACAAAATCCATTTGAGTACTCACTTTTGACACAGTACATGCTGCTACCAGGCATGTTATATACTCATATACATGCTGCTTGCCTCTCTGCAGCTTTTGGAAAGGCAGGCATTCCTTCTTCACTGCTACAGCTTCAACACCTAGATAATCACCCAGCAGAGAGGAGGCGCTGGTGGCAAAGTCAGCTGGGTAAGTAGCTTCACTATCTCTTCAGCTCTCCCCGCTAAGTAACTGTATTCCTGTTTGGAAGCTAGGTACAGGGTTATCTGAAATAAGGACCACATCTTTCAATCTCAAGATGACTCCTTTTGCCCTGACTCTCTTTTCCTCCTTGCTGGTGGCTAGAGCAAGACTTAGACATTTATTCTTCCTCCCTCTGATGTAGGTGTACATGTTCAATCAATTCTTCCTCCTGCTGATATAGACATATGTGCTCATATATGTACATTTACACATGGCTATGTCACACACACACACACACACCCCTCCCCAGAATCCATCTTCTTACTTTCTGTCCACAAATAGATAAATCAGGAAAAGTAGATGTTAATACACTCTAAGCCAATAGGCCTTTGAACCAATAGGCACAGTTTTAAGTGAACCACAGTGAACTTGAATCAGCTTTCTAATCCTATTGCTATGATGTGAATATTTAGTAAAAAATGAAAAATCATTGACATGGGACACTCAATTAATACTGCATATAAGGTCAATGAGCTTTTTGCTCTTAGGGAATCTACTTTTATCCTGATTGACAACATTATTTAAAAAGAACATACAGGCATCCTCATTTTTCCACTTGGAGGACTCTCTGGGGAGGTGGGACTCATCGCTGGTGAAAAGGGACACACCAGAAACATTACAGAGCCATTCATTTACAAGCAAACAAACTGAACACAGATCCTACATTCATGAAAGTAATATTATTATAGGGGAAACAAAGAAAGAAATAAAAACAACAAATGCCCAGGGATGAATTGCTTTCTCCTTAGGATCTGATGCTAGTGGCAAAACAGTTAGTGTCTCCAGGAAGTATTTGCCAAGGGGCGGTGAGGGGTAGGATCTGACCTGGACTGTATAGACTATATAGACTAAGTTTAAAATCATGGCCTTAAGCTCAATAAATGGCTATGTCTTTCGACTAAATTCCACTCACACTCTGAAGATGGGTCCTGGTGTCAGGCAATGCCTTTCCTTGCTCTACAGTATTATTCCACCATTCAGTTTTATAAAGCTTTTTTTTACTTAAACCAGGAAAGGAGATAAAGAATTGATGAGATATCAACACAGAGCAGACACACAGGACTCCATGCACTCTCTAAACAATGCTCTACAAGAGTCAGTGGGAAGGATGGAAATAATTTATTCTTGGAATTCTGACAGTTGTCATTATCTACACTCTATTGGATGGTATGCATAGCTGAAAAACTCAGGCAGGCCTTACACAATTTGCCCTTACTTCCACCAATTATGGAAATTCAATCAAAGGCTTAAGTTAAATATACCAGTTCCCATCAAGCCAAAGGTAGCTTTTCTAATCACTAGGATTCTCAAGCAGCTCAAGTGTTATGATGAGCCTAAAATTACAATTGACATATTTTCAACTGCTCATTCTAATGTTCGATACTTCAATTACTACATGTCATTTTTCACTGTATAAAAGAGCAAAATGGGATTACTCACAGTAAATATCTGTGCATATGTAAACACACACAGAAATACACACACATACCACACATGTGTGTGCCCACCATATATTCCCAAATATGTATATGTATTAATATACAGAGAAGGGGACAGAATGCCCACTTAGAGAGAAAGAAAGATGGGAAGAAAGAAAGGTCACACAATTGTCACGTTCTAAAAATAATTACCCACTATCTATAAACTTCAAGTCTGTATTGAATTATTCATTTAAATTTATTAAAACTAAAAATTTATGTGATACCTCTGAATATGATTCAGAATAATGTAACTACATAATCAAAAGCCCTCACAAAAATTCATGTTGATTAACAGAAAATAGCTTTTGGACTGACTGATTTCTGCATCTGAATGACAAAATCACCTAAACAAACTCCATTGCCAAAAAACCCCACGAAATTTCAAAGCAATAAATTTCTCTAATGAGACCACAATGAAAAGTATAATGTTAAGGATCCCCTCCAGTACTCTGAATTGCAGTGTTTACCACATGCATAGTTTGTTTTTGAGACAGAGGCAACAAACAACATCTTGAATGGAGTCGTCACTTAAAATTCTATAAATTTTGCATATTCTTAAAGCAAAAGATCTTACAATTGATTGGCTTAGCTTTTAATTTTAGTTATGATTATTTTAAAATATGCTAAACTCTTCCTGACATTTCAAAAGAAAAAAATACTACTGCCTATTGACTCATTTTAGGAAAGCTGTATCATAAAAAATGTATAGCTGCATATAATTACAAAATTCAAAGCAGTGTGAATTGACTAAAGTAATATGGACTTTAAATAATTTAAAATTGTGTTTAGTGGCAGCAGCTGTTTAATTAAAAGGTAAAAACTGCAACTAATCCACTATGGTTGACAGAAATGCAGCCTATATCTGTAGTAAGATCCCCTAGGATAGAGGATATGGATGGCTATGAATTCAAGAAGTCATGAGTTCCACTAATGAATATAATGAAAATAACCACCATAAATCAATACTGAAACATACTTTACATCAGAAACTATGAGAAGGTTGCCTCACTCTCAATTTCCTTGTTGCTAATAATTTCACAGCTCAATGTACTAAAAAATCCTTGAATGTACACATATATTGTTAATCACTCATGCACACATCTTCGATTAGGGGACCTACACTGGCCTCAGCTTACAAGGATGGCTAGAAAAATTCTCAGAACAGTTGATGGCATCAAAGTTCTAAACTTCAGGCTCAGTGTTTAACACACTTAATCATAATTACCTTACCACCTGGAGAAACACAAATGACCAGTAACCAACTACCCCAACAGTTGATTAACTGAACATTATAATTTCACTGAGAAATCATTTTCACGTACTATATTACAGGGAAAAATTCTGATTTGTGAAAGAAGAGACTAATAATGAGGAAGATATCACAATGGTTTGTGACAATAACTAAGCAGTTTGCATTACGTTTCTAATATTTGATTAATACTTTCCAATTCTTCTCAATAGTCTTCTGAAACAACCACACACGTGGGATAAAGTTGATGCACAGAGATTTTTATTATAGAAATGCTTTAGTATCAGGAAAAAAATAGAAAAGATACAAATTTTAGTAGTGAGAACTGATCAAGAAATTGTGGCACAATAAAGAACTGAATGAAAGTCTCTGAGTTAAAACTGTGGTGGTGCATGCTGTAGCCCAGCTATACTGGCAACTGAGGCAGGAGGTTCAGCTAAGCTCTGGTGGTCCAGGCCAGTGAGGGGAACATTAGGGAGAGCCCATTTCAAAATTAATTAACTTATTAATCAAGCAAAAATAAAATAAATTATTTGTATGCAGTACATTCTATGTGACAAAAAGCAAATTATGAGACAACAAGTGCACTATCAATTCATTTTCATACAATGAAAAACCAAGATCAAAAGACAAGAAATAGAAAAACAGTATTCTTAACTTGGTCTGCGAATATGCTAAAATAAATAGCATTAGTTTGCTCTATAATGATGGGTCTTAAATTGTTTATTTTTCTATTGTAATTTTCATAGTTCACCTTGATCATGCTTTAGAGTATTACTCAGCTATAAAGAAGGGTAAACTTGAGGCTTTTATAGGTAAATGGATGCAACTTGAGGCCATGCTCATAAGTGAAATAAATCAGACTCTGATGTGTAAACACTGTATTGTCTCCCTAGTATAAAAAACTGAAAAAGTCAATAAGATCCAAAAGATACAATAGGTATTGTGAAAGTGAAAGTGAAAGGAACTGCTCAAAAGGAAAGAATAACTGGGATAAAGAAAAGGAGATAAGAAAGAAGGGAAATATATATATATATATGTATACATATATATATATATATATATACACACACACACAAGGTAGATAACTATACTACTAATCTGTTAGTTCATCGAAAAGAACAGTTTGTTGTTCCATAGTTCGAGATTGTTTGATCATTTTTTCATGCCTATATCTTGTATTCTGAACAACTGCTTTGAACATCATAATACACAATATATTAAGCAGCATTAGTATCTTGTTTTGTTCTGAAATTTTTTTATCATTGTTTTTATTCTTTTTTTATTTTACAATAAAAATTAAAAAAAGAAACTAGAAAACTGTGAAATCCAACAGATCAGTTAAAAGGTATTGCAGCAATAGAAGTAAGCAGGGATGAATGGAAATGGAGAAAAAAAGAAAATAATAGAAGGTAGGAAATGAACTACTTTTAGAACAATTAAAATAAAAGGTGTACCTCCATAAAAAATAACTATAGTGTTCTCTCTCCATTTTTTTTTTTTTTTTGAGTCTTGCCATGCAGTTCAGGATGGTCTTGAATTTATTATGTAGACCAGGTTGGCCTCAAACTCAAAGCAATACTTTTGCCTCAGCCTCCTGAGTGCTGGGATTACAGGTGTACACCACTACAACCACCTAAATAACTATCTTTAAAAGTGAAAAAATCAAACTATTTAACAGTGTTCTTTTCCCTCCAGAAGAGGAAGAGCAGTTCAAAACGTTCTCCTGTTATGGCAGAAGAAAAGAGGGAAAGAGGAAGAATATCTTTCTTTCGCTTGACAAATGAATAAATAGCTCACAGGCTTTTTAACATTTATAACAACTATCTCATGGATTTTATTTGCAAATCATGGGGTCAGCAGAGCAGAAAATGGGAATCTTTAATTAGGCAGACCAGGTAGCCAAAAGCCAAAAAAGCAAATAGTTCTGTCCAGAGCCAAAAATCACAGACTGATCTACAGAACAAATTTTAAGGATACCATCTCCAAAGTATCATCTCTTGAATGAAGTTAAAGCTCCATGCACAGTTTACTGAACTATATTTGCTGCAACCTAATGTGAGCTGGTTTGCTCTACAGCTTTGGTTGGTATTCACCAACTGTAAATCACTGACATCCTCTACCTAGTCTACAACACTCTGCTGAAGTCGAGGCAAATTCTTGACCTGTCCAATAGTCCTGCTTCCCTTACTGGGTTTTGCAAATGGTTTTACTAAATAATAGTAAATATCGTGAGGTCAGAATGACTTAATAGATGCTATAAAATACTTATGTGGGTAAAACAGACTATTTTCAGAAAAGTAAAACCATTCTGCATGTTATTAAACATAATAGACACATGTCATTATAAAGTTATGCAAACCCATAGACTGTGTACCAAGAGTGAACTCTTATGCAAATTCTTGACTTGGGGTGAACGTAATAGGACAGTACAGATTCGCCAACTGAAACAAATCTTCCACTCTAACAAGTGATATTGACCACAGGAGCCACATTGATCATGTTGATCTTATTCATCACACACAAATGAATTTATGCTGCATTCAATGTCCAGTACTTTTCTTTCTTTGTCACATAAAATATTCGATATGTAAAGGGTCAGGAAGGTTTTGGGGAAATCACTACTTTCTATTAATATTGCTATGGACCTAAAACTGCCCTAAAAAATAAAATTTATTAAAAATACACATATGGACTTTAAAAAGCTTTCTTGTCATGAAAAGACTCAGGTTTAAAAAACCAAGTACCTTGCCATTCATGTTTGAAAGCAGCAGTAGTCTGATTTTCAAAGGTCAGAACAATCATTTGCTCCCAGCCTCTGGTCCCCAACTGGATCACTTGTTTAGTCTAGTATTTAAGCACTGGCAGATAATTTAGGTTCATGCTCAAGTGTCATTACAACCCACCAGCTTGACCTTATTCCTCAGTTTCCTCAACCACAAAATGGAAGAAATAGTGGCATCTTCTTCACTGGGTCACTGTGAAAATTAATTTTCAAAAGGTAGTCCAGGGTTTAGCGAAGTGCTCACTCATAGTAAGGGCTTAAGAAATGTTAAATATTTTTGTTAACATTAACTACAACTTAATGAGAGAGGGGAAATCCAGTTATTCTTTTATTTTATTTACCAATAGCACATAGAGTGACTAAAAGAGAGAACAAGACTTAATATACAAGGTTTGTAATTCATTACTGCCTGTAAATTTTTACTGAGCTAGAGTATTACTTACAATCATGTCTAGAAAATACAATCCTTCAATGTATGCTTCTTTATGGGCATTTGAAATCATCTACTGGTTAAAAGGCCTCAAAATTAATCTATTTTGCACCCCACCGAGAGTCCAAAATCTATTCCATGGTTTATTCTTTAGTACAGGGAACTTAGAAGACCTAATATACAGATAATAAATTTATTTTCAGAAATAATACTCGATCTAATATGAGGTAATAAATAATTCAGAAGTTTCATATTATCAGGGAATTGCATTGAAGGGATCAAGTAGCAATCTTTTTAATAAGTGCTTATTTTGCTAGAGGAATCCAGCTCTGCATTTAATCTTATTCTCCTCAGGGTGAGGACACAGTTTGTTGGAAAAACAGGATGATGTTTGGTTGTATTCACAAAGAGAACAAAAGAGGGAAGGCAGGTAAAAAAGGAAGACACCGCACCATGGAAATGATAGTTTCCACAGGAATTCTAAAGTATTGAACTTTTAAAAAATCTTCACTTGAAGAAATTCTGAGTATTTTGTCAAGAGTTGGTGTGAAAAATGACATAGCTTGCCATTTAGGGTGTTAAAGGTTGTTAAGTATCATTTAATCTAAGTGGTTTGTGTTCAGGCAAGGAGGGCAGAATATCACGTCCTTACGCATACCACTTTGGCATAGGGATTACTTTGAGTTAAAAGCACTTAAGCAAAAAAACAAAAAAACAAAAAAAAACAAAAACAAAACCCAGCAGTTACAAAAAAAGGTATTGCTACTTTCCCCTTGTCTTCTTGAAAGCAGAAGGAAAAAAATCTGTTTTTATCAAGGATAGGATGTTGAGACCACGAGAATTCCATATAAACACACTTCTTTAAACTAATTCTATGATCCTGTTGGCCTCTCCATGTAGTTTAGCGATTTTTCCACAAATGTCTTACTTGTTCAAATATAAAAATATCTAGATTTTACTACTTTTTTGGGTCTTAATTTTTTTATTAGGGTTCCTGTGTTGCATAAAATTCATATGAAATACTTCTGTATTTTTCTTCCTTAATCTGTTTCATGACACTTAAATTCTAAAGCGCATCTCATTCACATAACTCTAAAAAGGAAAAACATAGGAAGGAATTTTTTGCCCTCTTGTACAAGGTGCTCATTTTTCTATTCTGGAAATCTTCCTTGTCCTTGGCAATTTTTAAAAAGTTGTAAATAAAAGAATACTGAAGGACATTCTAGAAAGAGATAAAAAAGACCACAGCTCCAGAAACAGTGGCAAAGGGGTATCACTGAGTGGGGCAGACAATTGAATGGAGAGGAAAAGTAGGCAGCCAACGGCAGGAAAATAGCATGGCAGAGACGAGGCAGTGCATGTTGGCCATAACCATTAATGAAGATGGCCTCAATTAACCAATAAAAAGAAACACAGGCAGAGTGGATCAGGAGACAGGATCCACCAATATGCTTTATACAAGAAACACATTTAATTCGAAAGGGGGTTCATGGACTGAAAATCAAAGGAGAGAGAACAATGCTCTATGTGACAGGGAACCAGAAAGAATGGGTAGCTTGCCCATTAGCTGCAGAATGGACAAGAAAGACATGCCATTTTTATATAATAGAAAGCTACTCAGCTATAAAGAAAGATAACCTCGAGGCTCTTGTAGGTAAATGGATA
>RJWM01024708.1:0-30356 GCA_004363535.1 Dasyprocta punctata | reverse complement strand
GAGACGCAGTTCTTTCAGACATTTTCTGCTCATCTTATTTAGCGTGTCCGCGAGGGAACCGGAACCTGGAGCTGCCTTCTCTGCCACCCTACCAATGTCACTCGATCCGTTGTCGTCTCTGTACTCTGTATAGTTAGGGATTTTTATGTTTTTGTTGTTTGCACTACAGAGGCTTGAACTTGTGCTCTTTGCACTGAGCCACCTCTCCACCCCCTTTTGTTTTGCGGTGGAAGGAGGGGATGGTGTTTGAGACAAGGTCTCCCTGGGTCCCTGAGTTTCTCAGACTGGGCTCAAACTTTGAATCTTCACACTTAGCCTCTCAGAGTTCTGAGATTGCAGGCATGTACCATCATGCCAGCTTCTTTTAATGCATAGAAATTTTATGTAAATGTGATAATACAGCTTTCCTGGCTTCTTTTAGTATGGTGTTTCTCAAGTTCATTCACTTAGTAATATGTACTAGTAATTTGATATTTGTTGCGACATTCGTATCTATAGGCCAGTATAATAATATGGTAAATGATGTGTCCTAAGTGCTTTTATGACTTGTGTCTAGATTTCCCGCGAAGGCATTATGGGGTAATAGGTGCGACCTTTGGAAGGTGGCTATATTTAGGGAGTGCTGACCGGGGATTAAGGGTGTTAGGTACTAAATTAGTCTACTGATTGGAATTAACATAATTCTGGTGTGGATGGATTTACTGAAGAAAGAAGCCCCACCCTTGGTGGGGGTGCCACCACCCAGAAGGTTTGAAGCCTGGGTGGAATGAAAGGGAAAGACAGGCTCACTGCTGCTTGCTCACTGCTTCTCTTTGGTTGGGTCTGTCTTGGACTGATGATCCTCTGCTGTGCCACCCTGTTTTGGAGTCACCTGACTACAGACCGAATCCTCTACAAACTGCGATAAAATAATCCTTTCCTCTTTTGCAGGTGATGGGTATTTTGTCTCAGCATTGAGAAAAATAGCTAAGACAATAGTATGTATTTATTTTTACTATGTCATTCCAAAATTTATCGTAAAATGTGTGAGGGCAGAGATTATTATCCCTGTTATTTTTTGAGTACCTAGAACAGTGCCTACTACCTGATAGGAATTTAAGAGATATTTGCTTAGTAAATAGTCATGTTTTTGGAAACAGAACAAAGCATAAACACAACTGGTATGTTTTGAAGTGCTTAAACTATCCCTAATAAGTAGACCTCCTTCAGTGAAAAATGTAACAGCTAGGTAAGTATGCTTTGAATGGAATCAGTGTTTGCAGAAATTCAAACATATATTTTTGAATAGACCTTCTTTGAAAAATTCCACAAGGGGTTTCCGAGAAAAATATACAGACCTTAGAAACTGACAGTGAGAATTTTATCTGAGCAGTTACAAAAATAATGGGGACATTCAAGAATTTTTTTTCATTTTTCTAAAAATAAAAATTAAAACACTCCAAATTTAAGATATATAAGGTTATCTTATGAATCACTTCTAAATACTTTCACTTTGAACTGATTCAAATTCTCTTCTAAATAATAGCTGATCTTTATCAGCAAAGATGAAGAGACCTGTTTACTGAAAGCTGCAATTGTTTCTGATATTATCATAATGTTCTCTGATAAGAATGAAACACCAGGGAAACAAAGTAATAGAAAATGTTTTATTGTAAGTATGTTGTAACTTCTCTGGTGCTCCCATGTCTGTCTTACTAGAACAAACACTTGAGAGAAATTTTATAGAGATTAAGCACCTATTGTTAGTATTAGGGCTTAATCCGGGGATGTACATTTCTTCCCTACTCTCCCCCAAAATGTCTATGAAAGCATTAAATCTGGAAGGTCTTTGCCTTTATCTAAAACATAGGAATAAATAAGAAGAGCAACTACCATTTTTACCAGTCAGAGCTTGACCCTGTTCCAAGCATTTTATGTGCATTTGTTTGTTTAATCCTCACAACAATCTTAATGGAGTAAGTTTTTTTACCAGCCCTATTACTCACATTATGAAACTGACATGTAAAGGTTAAGAAACTTGCCCCAGTCATAACTGTGGAGCTCATGAGACTTCATGCCTCTAAACAGTTCACTATGCATTTTTCATAACTGTCTAGAGCTGTAGTCTTAAAGTTTTCTGTTTCCAAACGTTTTGGAAAATTTGGGAAAAGTTGTAGAATCTCTGCCCCCCCCCAAAAAAGAAGCCCCACAAAAATGAGATTTAATGCTCATGTACTGTCTTGGTTACTTTTCACTCATTGCTGAGACAAAATACCTGACACCCAAAATTAGGGAAGGAAAGGTTTATTTCTTACAGATCTCGGGCGTTTCTGTCCATACTCAGTTGGCTGCAAGGCAGCATGGCGGGGTGTGGTGGGGCAGCCATTCATGACGGCCGCCAAACAGCAAGGTGCACGAACCAGGCAAGAGAGAGAGAGCAAAGCACAACCCGCCTTTCTTACACTGTAAATTGGCTCCATCCCTGGGTGGGTGCAGCACTTACATCACCAATCCCAGCGCTAGACAACAAACCAGTCTCAAATGCCAGCCTCAGCCTTGTCCATGCCACAACTGTATGAGGTTTTGGGGAGACAAAGGACCGACCACACTATAACGTAAACACACAGAAGCCTGTCCATGAATTATCCCTTGGTAAAGAATGAAGTAATTCGTACTCACTTTCTGTATTCAAACATTACAAAAATATGGTACAGAAAGCAAAAGTTCTGTTTTCTGGAATCTTAGTTATATACTTATTGGCTTGAAATTTGTTCACCAGATTGTTTTTTAAGCATGTTCACTATATAAAACAAAATATATGTGATTTTTGTGTTTTGTTTGAGTTCTTCACAGTTTTCTCTGTGTGGTGTTTGTGTGTATGTGTGCTACCAGAGATCAAATTTAGAGATGCCATGCTCCTAAGGCCAGGCCTCCAGCATTTCTTAATTTTTTATTTTGAGACGGAGTCTCACTAAGCTGTCCAGACTGACTTCATACTTGCACTCCTCATGCTTCTGCCTCTCTAATAGTTGGGATTACAGATATGTCCCACTATATCCAGTCTCTTTTGTTTTTAGTGATGTAAGAAGTATATGAAAAAGTAAAATCTCTATTCATCAGATGATATCTTGTAGGGGAACACAAGGAAAACTTGTATAAATATTTTAATACTAAACTTCATCATGAGATTAATACAAGATACCTTTGTCCTGTGCAATTACAAGAACTACTCAAAGTGGTGGCCATTAGCTTCCACACATTTATTAGCATGACAGACTGCTTCTGGGGTAATCATTGAGATTGCTGCACTTACATTTTCAATATCTTCTCTAAGGTTTAGCAGTGGAGTGAATTTTCTACAATGTACAACATCCTGTAGGGTCCCCCATTCAAAGGTAACAACATCTGTTCAATAAAATATTATTTCTCTTTACCTCGTGTGTGTGTGCATTTTTGATAGATTCTATATCTATGCATTTAGTGGTTATTTGTCCATGATTTCTCATAGTCTTAGCTATAGGCTTGCCTTTTTTGTTTTTCTTTTTTCTTTTTTTTTATACTGTCAAATCTTTGCAGAGTCCAGGACATTTCTGTTTTAGATCTCCCACATTCTGAATTTATCTGATTGTTTCTACTATGGAACACTGACTCTTTAAATTTAAAAAAGCAGTACAGACTAGAGAAAACTCAAGTGTTGTTGGCTTGGTGTAATCTGATAAAGTAATGGATAAACTTTTTCTTTGTTATAAAGAAAGGAAAGGAGCAAATCTATAAATACCACAAATGTGGTCTTTGTTTTTAAAAAAATAGAAGGATTATGCTTTTATTCTTTGTTTTGATTGGTTTTAGTCTGTTTTCTGTTATTTGACTGCGATATGTGTAAAGGTATGGACAGCCATTTTGAAGAAAACAAGACACTATGGTAGCCATTGTTGATTACATATTGTCTGGTTCTGAAGGCCTGTAATACTTTCATTCTTTCATTCTGATTGGTTTTATTCTATTTTGTTTTGTTGGAATTTATTGTGTGTGAGGTATGGACAACTATTTCGAAGAAAACAAGAGACATTATGGTAGTCACTGTTGTTTTCCTATTGTCTTGTTTTGAAGTCCTGTGTTTGCATTGTTCTATTCTGATCTGCTTTGTTTTATTCTCTTTAAAATAAGATTAAACAAATAAATAAAAATAGAATTGTCAAAGATGATGAGTGTTTGTTATATTAGTTGAATTTCCAGAGAGAAGGAAGTATGTGAGCCTCTTGCAGATTTAGAGCCTCTTATAATCTTTTTAAAAGCATCAAATATTATTTTAAGTTACTTGTTCTTATTATAATACTATAGTGTGTTAGCTCCTACACAGAAATAACACCATGGACTTTCTTGTGTTGATTAAAATAGCTTATGGTATTTGTATGTATGTATTATAAACACAGCTGGATTTCAGCATGTAAAATAGTATGTTGAATATCTATTTTTCGATTCCATGTAAAGATGTTTAAACACATCTGTATTTTATTGTTCTGGAAAATAAAAAGTAGTCTCCTTATGTCCATGATCAATTTGGTCATTTAAGTCACTAACCAGTAAATTCAGTATGTAAAAGCTGTTGAGACTAGACAGAGTAATTATGGTTACCTGGGCATTCATGCCAAATGCAAGTATTTCCAGATCTTCATCATCACAGAAAGGTTACTGAGCATTATTTAACCACTATGCACACTGATTATGACTGGGTAGTGAACAGCAGCTATGACATCCTAACAGGTCCAGCTTTAGGTACTTTCCCTCACAGCCCAGGTACTTGGCAACTTCCTTTTTTCTTTGAGACCCTTTCATATTTGTAAAATGAGATTATCACATAGCTTGATGCATTAGCATTAGAATGTTTCTGAGAGCTATAATAAGAAAATAGTTTACATCACAACCTGTGTACATAGTTTGTTATCATGTACGTTTCTACATGTATAACAATTTTTAGATAAAAAGATGTACTGTGTGATGTATTTTACTTTAAAATATTGATGAAATTCATTTTATGGCCCACAAAATTCATACTTGACCCACAAACAAAGAGTAATAACCTTCTGTTTGAAAATACTACATAAAATTTCAGTTAGTTTCAGAGTCCACTAGTGGACCTTTTTGACTTACAAACTCAGTTCCTTCACAGGAGCAGTTTGTAACTCAGGTTGGTTGGAAGTGAAGACTTTCTCCATAAGAAATAATGGAAATACCCGTAGTGTATTTCAAACCTCTCAAAGCACCCCTTACCTAACCTTTTCATCATAAAAAAGGATTGTGTAATGTGTGTAATTTACCAGAAACACCAATAATTTTCCTAGTGTATTCAGCAAAAAGTTATAAAACGTGTCTTGGTTACTTTTATCTCATTGCTGGGACAAAACACCCAACACCCAAAATGAAGGAAGGAAAGGTTTATTTAGCTTACAGTTTCTGGAGGTTTCAGTCCACAATCAGCTGGCTCCAAAGCAGAGTGGCATGGCACTGGCGCAACACTTCAAGGCAGCAGCCAGCAAAAGCAGCAGGAGCAAAAAGAAGGGAAACTTCTCCTCCTCCCTCATAGTGTGCACAGGCCACTCCCCTCCCCCAGGGCGGGTGTAGCACTCACAGGATCTCTGTGCCTTCCCTTTGCACAGGCTGAGGATGTTTACAAAGTAAGGATCCTGGCTCCCTGCTGAGTCTCTCAGTTAAACTTCTAAATTCTCAAGTTGACACAGTGTATCAAGCATAACAAAAGATGCCTACTTCTTTTTTTTTTAATGCCTACTTTATAAAAACAACTTCACACTATACTCAGCATTCAAGTAGACATCTTTGGCTTGCAGGAAGGGAGGTTGAAATGGAAGGTGGTAGTTATTGTTTGGAAGCAGAATCCCCTTCTACAGTAACATCAGGAATCCTGCTCTCTGGTGTCCTTTCTCTCCTTGGAAGAGTGTGTAATACACTACAACCTGCTTTTGGCTCACTAGGTCTCAACTTTTCGGAAGTACAAATTGTCCCAACTTCACCTGTCTTTTAACACTACTCTGTAGTATGACATGACATTGTAACTAAGCAAATGAATGCAACAGGTAGCTTTTTCTCTGTATGGGTGAATCTTCTCCACAAATGTTTTTAGCTCCATCCATTATTTCATGATTTCCTTTATTTCAGAAGAAGAACTTTGCTGCACTGATTACTGATATTCTCACTCTTCTTCAGAAAGCTCCTCAAGTTGCCATTCTCTGTTGCTCAGCCAGAAGTTTCTGAAGTTTCTTTATAGACAGTTTCTCTGAGTGCTTCTCAACCAGTTCCTCAATGTCACTGATGTCTCTGTGCAAGCCTATGGACTCTACTATATTGATAGTTTGTGTCATCAAACACTGGGTCAACTGAAGACTCAGCCTACAAAGTTCTCTCCTATATAATTTTATGCCACACTTTCTTTCAGGCAGATCTCAGTGTCCTGAGGGAGACATTGGCTCTGGATTTCTCAATCCCACACAGAAAAGAATGTTGTAATGTTTCTTTCAGAACTCTTTAAGGGTTAAATCTGTATCTGAGACCATCTGGAAGCACTTCAGGAACAGTTCCTTGGCATATAGTTTCTTAAAGTTTGCTATAACCTGCTGGGCCGTAGCCTGCAGTAGAAGAGTTGTATTCTGTTGGAGGAACTCAACTAAGAGCCATGGGAATTCTTCAGCTAATTCTTCCAAATCTTTTGGGTAAGCATGATGAGGAGAGCCTTAAGTGGTATACCTTTGTCCTCTAGATATTTCTTAACAAAAGGTGGAAAACCTCCCTGATTCACTCAAGAAAAAAGTATTCTCTGTACCCAGGGTTTTGTGTTGGGACTCCATGTGACCCCTAGTCCCTTCTTCATGACTTTATTCTAGGGCCCTCAGCGTGGTGAACTCAGAGAGGCTTATTTTGAGGTTACCACTTGCCTTGATACATAGCAGTAAAGTTAGCCTATCCTTCATAGGCTTATGGCCTGGCATTTTCTTCTCTTGCTGGGTTATGTATGTTCTTTTGGGCATTTTCTTCCAGAAAAGGCCAATTTCATCACAGTTGAAAACTTGATGAGAGCTGTTACGGTTTTTTCAGAAGTAAAAATTGGCCTAACTTTCCTCCTTTAACTTTGGGTGTTCCAAAGTTATTTTGTCCCAGCAAGAAGAAAAAAGTAACCAAGACAAGAGCAAGAGTCATTTCTGTGTCATTATTTTGCAATGCTGTGTGATTTTCAGCAGCCCTTTCATTAGCACTGGCTACTTCACCATGCCTGGCTGTGCTGTGAAGCCCAGTCCTTGCTTTGAAATTGTGAAACCACCCCTTACTGGCCCAAAAGGTTTCGCCATTATCACTTGTTCATGATTTATCTTTTATGAGATCTGCATTTATAGCCCTAGCTTTTTTACAAATTATAGACTCAAATAGGCTGTAACCTGACATCTGCCTTTTGTTAATCTACACTAATAATAGTCTTTCTCCTCGTCTAACACTATCGATAATGTCTTACTAATTTGAATAACACCTTTAGCGACACTAGCCTCCTTATATTTATCTTTTCTCTGTAAATTTGTCAATGCAGTGGATTTTAACATGGTGTACATATTAGCAAGGTCAGTCACATGAACGCCACTCTCGTATTTCACCACAATTTCCTTCTTCTTTTCAGTTGTGATTGCATTGTTTACCTTCCCTTCTTTCCTTACCTTCTTTTCTATCTTTTTTGGGGCCACTTTGATAGGACTAACCAGAGCAATTATATAAAGCACTGACCAAAATCACATCCACAAACAAGTGCATTGGGGCTTAGACTGACACTTAGATATGCTTTTCTGGCATCAAGAGTCTTTGCAACCTCACAAGCGGCCAGCATTCAGTCTTAATTCAAGACTTTAATCGTAAGTTAAACCTAAAATTCTGTGCATAACCCAAGTTGTGTGTATGTGAGGCTGGTCATAACTCAAGGGTCCATTGAATGCTTCTACCACTTTGGTCATTCATTCATCAAACACTTACTAAATAGTTTTCATATGCCCTTAACCTTGTGGAGTTTATAGCCTTGAGGGAAAAAGAAAATATACCATTGTAAGGTGTCATCTGAGTCACGAAAATACACACAACTGAAGCATGTGAATAAATCCCACGGCCAATCAACTTTACAATAGGTGTAGGTCTCTAGTTATTATTGAATGAGCTAATTATAATCAGTCATACCAAGAATATAGATCATTTCCCCATGTGATTTTAATCTTTAACTGTCTGTCCCATTTAATAGTTATCTCCACGATCCAGCAGGCCCACCTGATTTCAGGCACCCAGACTTGTAGACAATCTAGTTCTTATGCCCCCAACTTTTGACCACAACTACCTGTCTTCCTGGCTCTTATTTAGCCTCTAGCTAGAATCTGATGCTTACTTTTATGTCTTTGTCATACTTTCTTTGGCTAATATGAAAATTACATTTTTCCCATGCCTCTCTGAGCTCCTTTTCCATATCCCACTGATGTCCATAAAGCTCAGAATTTTGCACTCAGCCATCTTTCTTTTTACACTTAACACACTCACTGGGCATGTCATTGACTTGCCCACTTCCATAGTTTACATCACGTACATTTTTTATACTACCAGCTCCTAAATTTGTGTCTCCTATCCCAGATCTTTCTTGTGGATATGCCCTTTTATAACGGACACACATTTTCAACAACATGCTATCTTTCCCTCAATCCCCTGTCCTCCTATGTTTCCTATATCAGTGGCACTGACACCACCTCCTTGATGGTAAAGCCATTTCAGGAGTCCTTGATTCCCCACCTTTTGGCTCCTCACATCTAATCAGTTCCACATTTTCATGATTCTACCCCCTCAAAAAATTCTGAAAATATCCATGTGCATTCTATCACAACTGCCAAGGTTTATACCACAGTTGCCTTGCTTAGTTTACTGTAACAGTCTGTTTTCTTTGCTCCTAGTTCTTCTAGTTCAGACTGCAGATGGCCTCTGTGTTAACATTTTGTCACTGTAAATAAATACCTGACATGTTTTGGTCCATGCTTTCAGAGGTTCTAATCCATAGTCAGCTGGCTTCATGCTTTTAGGTCTGTGTTGAGGCAGAAACGTTATGGTGTAAGGGCCTGATGGAGCACAGCTGCTTGCTTTATGATGGCCTGGCGAAGAATGAGCCCAAAGGAAGGGACTGGGGACCAGTCAGAGTCCCCCTGGTTCCCAAAATAACACTCCTGTGATCTACTTCCTTCAGTTAGATTCTACCACCTCCCCTCTCCATGATTTCCCCCTTCCTTCACCTCCTCAATTATGCCTTCAAGATCTGATCTCGAGGGGTTAATATACTGATGAAGTTACAGCCTTCATGATCCAGTCATTTCCCAGAAATCTATCAGCAACTGAGCTTTTAGCACATGCATTTTGAGGGACGTTTCAAATCCAAAGTTCTCGTGAGCTGATTAAAAGTATATAGAGAGATCTCTTTCTCGTCTAATGTGGAAGAATTTTCCCATTGTGGGTTTTATCTAGCTTGATATATGCATGTGGTTTAGTGAATTGGGCTTCTCTCTTTGATAAATGTTCACTGAAACACTGTGATGAATAAGCTTTCCCTGAGTATAAACGGGAATGTCGAAATAGCATTAGCTCGTTAATGTCACTAGGGCTACATCTGGTACCCTGTGAAGAAATAAATGACAGTGTGACATTGTAGTTATCATTCTGAACAGAATACCTGCCAGCAGATTATTTTTACCTGTCAGAAAGAATCTGATTCATTTGGGGGCCATATTGTTTTGGTGACCTTGTTTGGTGTCTAATTTATTTTCAAGCTTAGGAACAAAAAAAGGCATCTTAAGTCATGTTAATATTTTCTTCCTAGGAACAGATTGTCTTGATTTTATTCAGGCTTTTATAAATTACCGTCATTATGGAAAGTAATTGCTGATTAAAATGAGCCCAATGAATTAACACAACTGCTAAAAAATAGTACAGATTCAGAAGCTTCAGTTGTTAATGATTTTCTTGTTGAAGAAGAAGAATTAAAGTGATTGAAGTTATTTAGTTACCTCTGTTCTAACTTTACTGAATAATTCTAAACTCCAGCAGTGTTCTTTATGCTGAGTTTTTCACAGGGGCTCTAGATTCTGTGTTATTTCTGGCCTTTATTTTTATTTGTCTGCTTCATTCTTTCTACTATTTCTTTGTTCCTTAACACCTCTAAGTAGACACAGGAAATGGAGACAAATGAAATTAAAAGTTTTTTCACATTTTTTCTAATTTTAATAGTTGAAGGAGGCTTATGCCAGACTTGTAAATATGAAAAGACAGCCTACAATTGGGAAAAATTATTTGCAAACAGTATATTTGATAAAGCCTTCATATCAAAATGTATTAAAAAGTCATCTCACTCAATAAGACTAAAACTTGTAACCTGGTTAAATGATGGGCAGAGTACCTGAATACACATTTTTCCAAAGGCAATATAGAAAAAGTTAACAGGTATATGAAAAGGTACATAAATCACCAGTCATCAAGGAAATGCAAATTAAAATCACTATGGAATATCACTTCACATCTGTTAGGACAGCTTATCAAAAAGACAAGAGATAGCATGTGTTAGCAAGGGTGCAGAGAAAAAGAAATTTTTGTACACTGAGAATACAGATTGATATAGCTATTATAGGAAAGAATGTGGAAATTTGAAAGGATACTGAGAAATAGAAGTGTCATATGACCCAGTAATCTGTCTTCTGAGTATAAAGGAAAAAAGAAGTAAAATCACTACCTGATAATATCTGCACTTACAAGGTCCTTGTAGTAGTATTTATAATAGCCAAGGTAGGGGATCATCCTAGGTGTCCATCAACAAATGAATAGATAGAGAAATTGTGGTGTGTGTGTGTGCATGTGTGTGTATACAGAGATAGAGAATGAAATAAAACAGCTGTGAACTAGTAGCAAGGTAGGAGGAAAGAAACAAGGACAGTTGTGGATCAGACGATACCAAGTAGCAAATATCTAGGGTGAACAGTTTGAAAGATCTAATACACTATATGAAAACGAGAGTTAAAAATGTGTAGATTATAGCTGCTTTTGCTACAAGGGTGGAAGAACTAGTAACTGTGAGATGATGCATATGTCATTTGTTTTATGATTAGAGACAGACAGACAGAATACCTGTAATGTATACTCAAAAAAAATTTTCTTTTGAAGTTAGCCAGCTTAAAGTCAAAATTTCAGGCTATCCTCCTGTCTGTACCTGTGTCTGCCTCTCACAGGCGTTCTGTCCTGTTAGAAATAAGACATCAATAAAGTATTAAATTGTGACTAGAATAATGCTTAAATGGGCTTGTATTCTGGAAAGATAGATTATCAGTAAGATTCCAGTCATATGTAAAGTCTTCTAACTCACTGATGTTGTTACATTTATTTGCTCAATGACCTTATGTCACCCTCTTTATCCTCTAAAGTTGATATTCTTTTGCCTGTGTATATTGTGATCCTAGCCTCCTTTCCAGCTTTACCTCAGCTTTATGCTGTATACTATTCTTCCACAAAACTGAAATGTGTTTTTTCCTGAGTATTTATCTCAGTATTTCTCAATTGCAAATTGTTGACATTTTGAGTTGAATAAATCTTTATGAGGAAGCACCCTGTGCATTGTAAGATATTTTGCAGCATGCATAGCCTGTGCCTTCTGAATACCAGTAGCAGCTAAAATTGTCTCTGGATATGCTTAGTGTCCCCTAAAATAGCTCCTCCTTTAGAATTGTTGCTGTGCAAAATGAACTCTCAAGCCCTGCCTGTCCACATCATACTTGTCTGCTCTTCAAGCATTATCTCAAATGCTATTTCCTCTGAAGTTTGTCAGTGTTTTCTCTTTGCTTACCTGTTTCCTGTGTTAACAACTGTATTTGTAGCTCCTTGTTTTGGTTTAGACCCAAAATGTCCCCCAAAAGTCTCATGTATTTACAGATGAGGCTTTTGGAAGGTGACTGTATCATAGGTCACTGTATTCAGTAAATTAATCCATCGGTGAGTTCCTAGCTAACTGTGCCATTAGAAGATGAGGCCTGATTAGAGGAGGTGGGTCTCTGGGAGCGTTACCTGGAAAGATGTTTTCCTGTACCCAGCCCTTCGCTTATTCTGCTTCCTGGCTGCCTTGGAGTGAGCATCTGTCCTCTGCCATGCCTTTCCACTTTCCCATTTCCGCCTTGGTGCTAACTAACCATGGACCGAACTCACTGGAACTGAGAGTCAGGTAAACCGCTCCTCCTTTAAGTTTCAGGTGTTGATAATACTCTCCTGGTAAGGGTATTCGTTCTCTGTAAATCCCCCAATTTACCCGTCCCTGACCTCTGAACTGCTTCTGCAGTACTTCTGTGTCTTCTGAAGCACCAACTCCATGATCAGTACTCTCAGTTATATTTATATTTTTTCACAGTGCTTCCTTCACAATTAATGGAAATATCTCCCCAGCCATCACAAATAGAATATGCCACCTTCTTTGTATTTTGATATTAAGAGATCAACAACTTTTATCCTTAGTGCCAATTACAAATTACTTCTTCCTTGTTTTTCTGGAAATCTATTCCTCTGAGGTATCTGCCACCTACCTACACCAAACATCAACTTCCCTTTTTCATTACTAACATCTAACAATTGCCCAGCTCACTGGAGACGTAACACCTCCCACGTAGTTGTCTAACTCTTGCCATTATTTTCAATGAACACATTGTCCACAGGGATGAGCCAATCCAGCACCTGGATCTGCCCACCTCAGCCACATCATTTCACCCTACTTCTTGTACATACCAGAAAATATACCGTGGCCTAAAACATTCTATCGCAGCTTCTGTCCTTCAATACTACCTGCTAAAATGCTTTCCTTACCACATGTTTTGGACCTCATTGAGATCTCTGGTCCCCTGACTGACTATACTACTCTGTATCCACCCGTCTTTCTTCCATTTTCCATTTCCCTCCATGTCTGTGGTGCATCATTACAAGCAGTGTCTTGCAAATATACATATCTTTTCTCATTCTCCTGTTTGCAAACACCTTGATCTTAGGAATATCCAGCTACCTTCAGTCTATCTCTAAGAAAAACATTCTGATCATTGAATTGGGAACTTACATTCTAAATTCAAGCCCTCATTTTCTCATTGTTACTGAACTTTGTGGCTTTTGTCACAATTGGAATTTGAAGTCTCCTTTCTTCCCCTGATACATGCCAGGTGGCTTGTCTTGCTTCCTTCCCCTCCTTTCCTCTTCTCTTTTTCCCCTCCCTCCTGTTACCCTTGGAGAGAAAAGCTGTACACACATTTCAGCCACAACTAGCAGTTGTACCTGCTCTATTCTAGCATTTAGCAATGTATTTCCTTTGAGTTGCTTCAGATTACTGTTCTAAGGCAAATGCAGACCTCAACACTCTCCCCAAATGTTCCTAAAAATGAAAAGGAACAGTTGAGTATTTTCTGCTACTATCAAGTACACTTAAAAAAACTTGGTAGATATAAAATGGGTCATCAGATATCTAAAACTTTAGAAAGACTTTGACCAAGAGAGGAATACAGTATTTAGTAACAGATTGTATTGCATGGCTTGGTATTTCTTCACACTGCTCTCTGAATAGAGTTGTGTTCCTAATCTTATATCCAGGATTGCATACTGCTAATGATAAACATGAAGCAGTACTACTGTATGTTCTTCATAATAAAGTCATGGAAGCTTTTGAAGCTCAGTTCTTGACATTTTGAAACAATATTATTAATTGAACTCTAAAATAGG
This sequence comes from Dasyprocta punctata, assembly GCA_004363535.1. Lineage (NCBI taxonomy): Eukaryota > Metazoa > Chordata > Mammalia > Rodentia > Dasyproctidae > Dasyprocta > Dasyprocta punctata. Next base: position 16,574 of record RJWM01024708.1, on the reverse strand, counting down.
AACTCCATTTTAAAACAGTACTCATGCCCTTAGATACACACCTTTTCCTGATTATATAATAATGAGAAATGTTTTTCTATATCAAAATAGAATTATGAGTTTTGCTTTTATTAAGCAATGTTTTCTGTGTATTAACAGTACCGCAAATGGTGATTCTCAGTCACATAAGGATCACTTTCAATGGTAATTTGCAGACTTGCCTTGACATATTAACTTTCCTAGTCACTTTTTCATTTGTTTAGATTGTAATGCAGACTTTTGAATCAAACTTTTTGCCTATATACGTCACCTGATTAGAATGTATGACCTGCCAGTTCTGACAGAGTGACAGCTTACAGCAGCCCTAAGCAGCATATGGTATGCCAGTAAACATAAATGGTAGTACTAAATAATTCTTTTAGTCATATCAAAGTAATTAATCAGCTATTTGTATTATGGAAAAGATTGTCATGTTTTTATACCCAATAAAATAAATGTAAACTAAGTACCTAGATTAGGTTGTTTGAATTACACAAGATGCTAAATCAATATCTAATATAGTAAGTTAATTATGAACTAAATTCTATCAAATCAAAATATTCTTGACCTTGAGACTATGGTATTGGTGTGGTAAAGAATAATATGAATTAACATTCAACTTAAATAAGTCATTTAAAAACGGCCAAAACATTCACATTTTTCTTAATAAGATTGACCATCATAGTGGACTCTTAATTTCATGTTGCATACTGGCATAAAAAAATGTCTAAAAACAAGTATTTACTTTCTGGACTTGGGAAGGGCATCTGGGGAAGAAAGAATGTAAGAAAGGGAGTGGTAAAAATAACCAAGATGTGGTATGTATGTGTGTATGAACCAGTTTCCCAAGAGGAAGATAGTAATTACATAGTGCAAATGTATGTTAACCATTTTTGAGTTAATTATTTTTTTAAATTATATTTTTTATTTTTTAATGTAATTAAGTTTATCAGTACATTTTAGATATACATAATTATCAAATTCATCATAGGGAATTTATACCTGTACATGATATATTTTGATTTCTTTATTTTTCCCAATCCCCTCCCCTCCCTTCAACCCATCTTTCCCTCCCTATTTACTAAGCTGTTTCCATTTTATCCTTAATTTTTTTAAAATTGTTTTTTTCCCATTCCCCCTTCTCCAACCCTATCTCTTCTTTCCTATTAAAGAATTTATTCCCATTACACAATATCTGTTGTACATTTTGGTACTTATTTACTCTTTCAGTTTCTCATACCAGGGAGACAATGTAATGAACATGTGAGTCCGATTTATTTCACTTAATACTATGGTCTCAACTTGCATCCATTTACCTAGAAATGCCTCATACCCTTCTTCATGACTGAATGGTACTCCATTATATTAAAAAAAACGCATCTTTATCCATTCTTCTGCTGATTGACATTGTGGTTGTTTCCACAATTTAGCCATTAAAAACGGTACTGCTATAAACATGGGTGTACATATATCACTGTGGTATTATGTTTGTAATTCTCCCAGAAAAATACCCAGAAAAGAAATAACTGGGTCAAATGGGACCTGTAATCCTAATTTTTTGAGGAATCACTGTACTGATTTCCACAGTAATTGAACCAGTCTATAATCCTGCCAACAATGGAGAAAGGGTCCTTTTTCCTACAGCCCCTCTAGCACTTTTATTGGTTGATTTCTTGATGATAGCCATTCTTTCTGGGGTGAGATGGAAATTCGGTGTTGTTTTAATTTGCATCTCTCTAATAACCAGTGATGTTGAAAATTTTTTCATATATTTGTTTACCATTTGTATTTCTTCATCTGAGAAATGTGTATTCATTCATCTCAGACGACCATTTTTGGACTGGGTGTTTAAATTTGGGGGGTCTGATTTTTTTCAGTTCGTTGTATGTTCTGCATATTAGTCCTTTATCTGAAAGACAGCTAGCCAAAATTTTTTCCCACTCTGTGGGTTGTCTTTTCACTCTGTTAATGATTTCTTTCTGTTATGCAAAAGCTTTTTAACAGAGTGAGATCCCAGGGGTTTGTTCGTGAAATCTTTGCCTACCTGTCTTCAAAAGTTCTTCCTGTTCTCACTTCGAGCAGATTAATGTTTCTGTTTTAATATTTAGGTATTTGATCCATTTCAATTTTAGTTTAGTGCATCCTGATAGAGATGGGTCTAGTTTTCGACTTCAACATGTAGAAAGCCAGTTTTTTTAGCACCATTTATTAAAGAGGCTATCTTTCTTCCAGTGAACATGTTTGGCTTCTTTGTCAAAGATAAGGTGGCTGAGTATGTCTGGAGTTGTTTCTGCATCTTCTGTTCTGTTCCATTGATCCTCAGGTCTGTGTTTTTACCAGTACCATGTTGTTTTCATTACAGTAGCTTTGTAGCATAATTTCGAGTCAGCAGTTGTCATTCTCCAGCCTTATCTTTGTTGCCAAGAATTGTTTTTGCTATTCTAGGTCTCTTCTGGTTCCAAATGAATTTTTGGAATGTTTTTTCTAGTTCTGTGAAGTATGGTTATGGTATCTTGATTGGTATTAAATTAAATCTATGTAACAATTTTTTAGGAGTATGGCCATTTTTGCTACCCATGAGCAAGGGGTAGCATTTCCATTTTCTGATATCCACTTTGATCTCCTTTTTCAAAATACTGTGATTTTCAATATATAGCTCTTTCACTTTCTTTATTAGATTGATTCCTAAGTATTTCATTCTTTTGGATACTCTTATACTCAAATTTGGGGTTTCCCTAATTTCTGTCTCAGTGAGTTCATTACTTGTGTACAGAAATGCTATTGATTTTTGAGTGTTGATTTTGTATCCAACCACACTACTGAATTTGGTTATTAAATCTGCAAGTCTTTTGGTTGAGTTTTTGGGGTCTTCTATGTAGAATATCATGTCATTGGCAAATAATGATAATTCAAGTTCATCTTTTCCTATCCTTATTCCGTTTTTTTTTTTTCCTTTCTTTTGCCCAATTGCTCCAGCTAAAGTTTCCAGAACTATGTTGAATAGGAGTGGTGACAGTGGACATCCTTGTCTTGTTCTTGATTTTAGAGTAAAAACTTTCCGTTTTTGTCCATTTAGTATGATATTGGCTGTTGGTTTTCATAGATTTCTTTTATCAGATTGAAATAAAGACCATGTGTTTCAATTTTCTGTAGGGTTTTTATCATGAATGGATGCTCAATTTTGTCAAAAATGACCAAGATGTAATATGTATATATGAATTAGTTCCCCAAGAGGAAGGTAACAATTACATCTTGCAAACATATATTAATCATTTGTAGGATAATTTTTTTCAAATTACTTTTTTTTTAATTTTTAAATTTTTTTCCCATTACCCTACCCTCCCCTCAACCCATCTGTTTTTTTTTTTTTTTTTTTTTTAGGGTAATTTTTTTAAAGTTATAATTTGTTATTTTCTTCCACATATATTAATAATTTGAAACAATTTAAAGAAAGGCTATATGGGGCAAAAAAGCATTCGTCACAAAAAGCAGTGTTTTCATGTTTTGCATATTATCTACTTGACTTTTTTATATGTACTTATAGACAGTGAATTACATCCTTTGTAAAGTGCTGTCTAAAATCTTAATTTTTTTCTGCCTGTCATTGATTACATATCTAAATTCACTGTTTCAGAAAGTGAAAGAAGAATGAACACCATTTCTACCCTTCCTCTAAAGCCAAGAGAGCTCATTGTTTTCAGTGATCCTTCCCAAAAATGAGCTGAAGTCATGGAGTAACATGAAATTTTACTTTTTAAACACCAGTGTTCTCCTCTCACTCAGCACGAGCTGTCTCATTTATCATCTCCGGAAGTACATTTTCAGTGTTCATTTATAGAAATACAAGTTAAACTATGGGGTAAAATGAACTGAAACCACATAGGATGACTTCCTGCAAATTAGAATAATACCTTTTTTTTTTAACAACTTGAATTTTTTTAAACAATCTTAATTACAATACTTTAGTCAAATAACAAGACCTAACCTTTCCACTGTAGGGAAAGACAGTGCAGGAGAGCGTACTTCTGTCAGAATTCTCAATGATAGTGCGTATGGCCACTTTCTACAGTGAAACAGTTTTGTTAATTAGTGTTTGTTTGCATTACACAGTATATTCGTTCCTTGTGTGGAGTTGATAACTGTACCTATTAGATCTTAATTCCTTTGTTCTTTTCCTTTCCCTCCCACTCTCCCTCAGTCTCCTTCACATTTGAGAAAGATGTCTCTCTCTAAATCTTACTTTGCTCCCTTCTTTTATTTTGCTCTTTATTTGTAATTTCAGTTTCTCACATAAGAGAAACAATGCAGTATTTCAGTGTATGGGCCTGATTTATTACCCTTAACATTATGGTCTCGAGGTGTATCCATTTTCTTACAAATGCCTCAAGTTTATCTTTCTTTATGGTACAGTACTACTCTTTGTGTTTAAATACTGTATTTCTTTACCAATTGCCTGTTCCCGACATATAGGCTGCTTCCAAGATTTAGCTGTTATGAATTGGGCACTATAAACATAGGTATGCATGTATCACTGTAATATGGTGTCTTTAACTCTTTTAGGATGATACCAAGAGGGCAAATAATCTGATTGAAATGAAATTTCTAGTTTTAGATGTCTGAGGAATTTACATACTGATTTTCCTAGTGGTTTTAGTTTATTTTCTCACCAACGATAGGGAAGGGTTCCTTTTTCCCCCAGCTTTGTCAGCATTTGTTATTATTTGATTTCTTGATAGTAGTCATTCTTTCTGGGGTAAGGTAAAATCTCTCTGTTGTTTTAATTTGCTTTTCTGTAATGGGCAGTGATGTTGAACATTTCTTCGTGTGTTTATTGCCCAGTTGTACTTCTTCTGTGAGGTATTTATTCATTTCACTTGACCATTTTTTGACAATGTCTTTTATTTTGGGAGATCTAATTTTTTTTTGGTTCTTCACGTATTCTAGATGTTAGTCCTATGGGCGGAATAGCTAGAAAAAAGTGTTTTCCATTCTGTAGGTTGTCTTTTTATTTTGTTGGTGGTTACTTTTGCTGTGCAGAAGGTTTAATTTGATGCAATCCCATTTGTTGATTCTTGGTACTATTTCCTATGCAAGCAGAAACTGAATAATATTTTTTTTCTAATTTCTTTCTCAGTGGTATCATTGTTAGTATACAGGAACACTACTCAATTTTTTGTGTTGATTTTATATCCTGCTACATTACTGAATTTGCTTATTAATTCTAATAGTCTTCTGGTGATTTTGGAGGGATCTTTTCTATGCTCAGAAAATCTTTGCCTATGCCTATAGACTTCAGGAGTTTTATTTTTATGTTCCTGCAGGTTAAGTGTTTCTGTTTTACCATTTAGTTCTCTGATCCATTTGATTTTATTTTAGTACACAGTGAAAGCTGTTGATCTAGAATCGGTCTTCTGTGTATGGATAACCAGTTTTCCTAACACCATTTATTAAAGAGACTGTCTTTGCTCTGGTGTATGTTTTTAGCCCCTTTGTCAAAGATCATATTGTTGAATGTGCTTCGGGTTGTTTTTGCATCCTGTATTCTGTTGTTTTGATGTGCATGTCAATTTTTATGCCAATAATGTTTTTTCTCTGTAGTTCTGTAATAACTCAAAGTCCAATATTGTGAGGCTTCCCACTTTGCTCTTGTTAGCCATGACTGCTTTTACTATTTGGGGCTCTTCTGGCTCCATAAGAATCTTGGAATTACTTTCCTTGGTTCTGGGAAGAATGCTTTTGGCATTTTGACTAGGATTGTATTAAATCTCTGTATCAATTTTGGAACAGTGGCCTTTTAGACTGTTGGTTCTGCCTATCAAGGAACAGGGGATATCTTTTCATTTTTGATGTCCTCGCTGGTTTCCTTTATCAGAGTACTGTTTGTTTTTATTATACAGTTCTTTCACTTCCTTAGTTAGATTAATTCCTAAGTAGTTAGTTTTTCTTGGTGTTACACTGAATCATATTTTTTTTTCTAATTTCTTTCTCAGTGGTATCATTGTTAGTATACAGGAACACTACTCAATTTTTTGTGTTGATTTTGTATCCTGCTACATTACTGAATTTGCTTATTAATTCTAATAGTCTTCTGGTGATTTTGGGGGGATCTTCTACATAGAGGATCATGTCATCTACAAATAATGATAATCTGATTTCTTTTTTTCCTATTTATATTACTTTTGTTTCTTTTTCTTGCCTAATTGATCTTGCTAATATTTCAGCTGTTACTGGTATGTTGAACAGAAACAGTGATAGTGGACATCTTTATCTTGTTCCTGGTTCTAGAAAGAAAATTTTTAGCTTTTCCCCACTGAATATGATATTGGCAGTAGGTTTATCATAAGTGGCTTTTATCCGATTTATTTTATTTTATTTTATTTGTGGCACCAGAAATTGAACTCAGAGCCTCACGCCTTCTAGACAGGTGCTTAAGCTGCTGAGCCAAACTCCCGGCCCTAGTATTTTTGAGGCAACGTCGCACTATGTAGCTCAAGCCTGCCTTGCACTCACATTGTAGCCCAAGCCAGCCTCGAACTCACAACGCTCCTCCTACCTCAGCCTCCCGAGTGCTGGGATTAAAGGTGTGCGCCACCACACCTGGCTCTTTTATCCGATCTATACTTATTTTATTCAGTGTTTTTATCATAAAAGGATTTTTGTCAGAGGCTTTTTCTGCATGTATTGAGACTATCATGTCATTTTTGTCCTTGCTTCTGTTTGTGTGAATGTGTTACATTTATTGATTTGCATATGTTGACCCATCCTTGCATCCCTGGAATAACAGCTACTTGATCATAATGTATGATATTTTTCATAATTTGTTGTATTGTTTGCCAGTACCTTATTGAGAATTTCTGTACCTATTTTCATCAAAGAAATTGGTCTGTCATTCTCTCTTTTGGTTGTATCCTTGTCTAGTTTTGAAATCAGGGTAATGGTACCTTCCAGGAATGACTTTGGGAATACTGTGTCTTTTTCAGTTTTATTAAAGAACTTGAGGAGTACTGGTGTGAGAATTCTCTGAAGTGCTTGTGGAATTCAACAGGAGTCCCTCTAGACCAGGGCTTTTCTTAGTTGGTAGTTTTTTTATTTCTATTTCAGTTTCACTACCTGTTGTGGATTATTCAGGAGTTTTAAATCTTCTTGGTTCATCTTTGGTAATTTATATGTATCCAGGAATCTCCCATTTTTTCAGAATTCTCCAGTTTACTGGCTATATATCTGAAAAACTTGTTAATAATTTTTTTTATTTTGGCAGTCTCCGTTGTGATTTCGTATTTTTCATTTCTAATTACATTGATTTGAGTCTTTCATTCTTCAGATTGGCTCAAGGTTTGTCTATTTTGTTTATTTTCTTGAAGAACCAACTGATTCCTGAGTTGTGTAATGTTAATTTTTTTCTTGTTGTTGTTCTCAATTTCATTGATTTGTTCTCTTAACTGTGAATTCCCTTTCTTGCGTTAGCTTTGGGTTTGGATTGTTCTTGTTTTTCTCAGACCTTGAAGTGCATAGCTGTGTAATACGTTTGGACTCTGTTTTTGTAGTGTGGGCAAGAACAGGTATAAAGCTCCCTCCTAAAACTGCTTTCATGGTGTCCCGTAAGTTCTGATATACTTTTTTTTTTTTTTTTTTTTTTCAGTTCTAGAAAAGTTTTTTTTTTTTTTTTTTTTTTTTTTTTTTTTTTTTTTTTTTTTTTTTTTTTGTTTTTTTTTTGTTTTTTGTTTTTTTGGTTCCTGGGATCGAACCCACAACCTCACACCTGCCAGGCAGGCACTCAGGCCACCGAGCTAAATCCCCAGCCCTTTTCAGTTCTAGAAACTGTCTTCTTTCTTCCTTGATGTCTTCTGTGACCCATTTTTTTATTTAAGAGTGTACTGTGTAGTTTCCATGTATTTCCATAATTTCTATGGGTTTTTTCAATGATTTGTAGTTTTATTGCACTATGTTCAAAAATATAATTGCACTATGTTTGATAATGGTAATTTCAACTCATTTACATTTCTTTTAGCTACCTGTATTGGCTCATATATGGTCTGTTTTTGAGAAAATTCCTTGTTCTCCTCAGAACAATGTGTATTCTGTTGTTGGGTGAAACATTGGTATCTCTTAAGTCCGTGTATACAAAAGTTTTGTTCAACTTTTTTTTTTTATTTTTTATCTAGTTGATTTGTGATAGTGGGGTGTTGATATCCCTCACTGTAATTGTGTTTTTGTTCATATGATCTTTCATGTCCAGTAGTAATTGTTTTGTGAAGTTGTGTACACCTTTGTTCAGTGTATGTATGTTAATAATTGTTACCTCTTCCTTTTGTATTGTTCCCTTAACCAGTATGTAGTGACCTGCTTTGCCTGTCTTGATTAATTCTGCCTTGAAGTCTACTTGTCTAAATGTTTACTAGATATCCTTCTTTTTGGAGGGTTCCTGTTGCTTGGAATATTGTTTGTCATCCTTTGATTTTTAGTGTATGATTCTTTTTGGATTAAATGTGTTTCTTGTATGCAGCGTACATGGATTTTGTTTCTTGATCTGTTCTGCCAGCCTCTTTATTTTGACTGGGGAATTGAGACCTTTCGCTTTGAGAGTTATTACTGATTGGTTTGCCCTGAATAGTCCCAAATATTATCCCATAACAGGACTAATCCAATAACAGGCAATGAAATTGAAACAGAAATAAAAAACTTGCCAAGTAAGGAAAGCCCTGGTCTGGATAGAGTCACTGTTGAGCTCTACAAACACTTCAGAGAATTCTAACCTCAAGTTCTGGTGTTCCTATAGTTGCCTTTTATGCTTGTTACTGTTTCCCTATCTTTCTCTTTTACTTCACAACTCACCCTCCCTGGTATACTCATTCTGTTCAACCTTTTGTTATTGTTAACTTCATTGTCTCTTTCTAGGATATCCTTGAAAAATTTTTAAATTGTTGACCTAGTCGTCATGAATTTCTTTCAGTGCTCTTTATCGTGAAATATCTTATATAAGGTATTTTTATCAACCTTGGTCGGAACTCATTTTTCTTTCACATTTTGAAATACTTCATTCCTAGCCCTCCTGCCTTTTTAGATTGTGTTGAGAAGTCTGCTTCCATTTTTTTTTTAAACAAGAACAACAAAGCCACTATTTTAACAGGGCCTGTGCTGCTGGACCAAGGTGGTTAGTAAGCAGGAGGGAGCCCCGCTAGACTAAAACTTGAGAAGTGGCTGGGAGTTCTGCTGTATAACAGCTCGCAGGCCTGCTTCTGTCTGCCGTTACAGGAGATTCATTGCTTTCCTCTAAGCACTTTTAAGGTTCAGTTCTTGTATTGGATATCCAGAATTTTGATTATGATGTATGGTGGAGAAGTTCTTTTTTTGATCATATCTTCTTGGGGCTCTATTAAATTCTTTTCCTTTATTTGAAAAGTTTTCTGCTATTATTTCATTAAACACATGTTTTTGATGTCATCATGCAGTCTCCTGATTTTCACTAATTACATTTTAATCTTAGATTACCCTTTGCATCATTTAGGAGTTGTTGGATCTATTTTTCATGTTCTCTTGTTGTTTTTAAGGTATCTCTCATTAGCTAGTCGCTAATCATAGTCTACTAATTCTGAACCCCTGTACTCACATTGGTCACTTCTGCTGCTCATAATTTTCATAGAATTTTTTAATACCTTGAATTTCTATTTGGACCCTTTTTGGACCCTAATTCTTTTCTATGCTCGTCATTCATATTCTGTATCATTTTGTTTAGCTCTGCTAGCTTTTTTTTAGTGTCTTCTCTAGAATCACTTACTGTTTTGTTAATGTTGCCCAATATCTGTTTGCTTATATCTCCTGTGTGCTTGCCAAAATGCCTGTTGAACTATGTTGTTGTGTCTCATGCTATAGTTTCTAATAATTCAAATATGTGGCTTTTGTTTTCCTCTTGTTTGATGTCCTGTGAATCAGCTTTGATGGAGTTACAAGTTTTTGGAGGCATTTTGTTGGCCATCTTCTCATGTTTTTTGTTTTTGTTTTTTTTTGTTTGTTTTGTTTTGTTTTGTTTTGTTTTCCTTCTGTCTGTTCAGTCATGTTGGTTGTAGTGAAAAGCCTTGTTTCTGGTCTGGAAGCCTCTAATGTCCACTCTCAGTGGTGTCCTCTGCTTGTGACAGTGTTTATTGCGCTCTGCCTCTGTCCCAGGATCCAACTACCTCTGTTTACTTGGAATGGGAGGTTACAGCGTATTTGGTTCACTATATGCTTTTCTAAGGCTAGGTCACAATACGTTGATGACCCAAGGCAATCCAGATATTGGAATCCCAAGGAAACCAATCAATAGCAGCAGCTGTATCACTTTGGCTATACTACTGTAATAAAATCATCATCAATTATAACATCAAATAAAAACTGACTATTGACAAACCCCGGTGCACCACCTTCTCTAGCTTCGTTTCTCTTCTCTCTGTTGGCAGGTAAATCTCTGTGTATTTCCCTATTCAGAATTCTGACCCAGTAAATCATAGTTTATCTTTGGCATGGCTGTTATTTTCAGGCTCTTCCTGAATTACCTGCGTATTGTGAATGGGCTGTCTCATATTAAGGCATGTGTAAGCTAGTCAGTACTTTGATCAGCAGAGAGCAGTGGCTGGGTGATTGTTCTAATATTTGTATTTAGGTTGCTAGATATTTTCTCACTAACATCTCTATGATTCTGTGAGACTGGGATCAGGTGTTTTTCATGTACCTGTGAGGGACAGCTCCTCAAGAAAACTAAAGTTTGTCAAGCACTTTAGCGTATAGCACTGTGTTAGATATTCTCTACACATTTTTCATTTCATCTCTTTCCTAATCTTGCCTAAAGTAAATTTATAAACAGTTATGTTATATCCATTTCATTGATAAATTAGGAAGTCATGAAAATGAAGACCCATAAATCACATAGCTAATAGTTGACAGAACTGACTTTCTGATTACTAAAATTATGTGTTCTTTGTACTTACCACAATGTGTAAAATTTAAGTTTCTGTACTGGGCTACAAGATTGTTAGCTGACCACATGCAATTTCAAATACTATTTCTATTGTCTATCCTCCTTATTTTCAAAAAGAATCTTGGAAAGCCTTTCACATAGATAAATCATTGATTAACTTACTGGTGGAACAGAATTATATTTCTTGTTCATACTTCTGAAAGAATTTTAAAGAATATGTGCTATAAAATAGGGAGAAAAAATTTAAAACATTCTAGAGATGATATAGGCATTTGTTGTTGTTAAACTCAGGATACTAAATGTAACCTATATACATTTAAGCAAAACTAAAACATTTGTCCACTAGATTTTACTCTCTGTTTCCTGATAACTAAGACTAAATGGAAAGTATCTTGAGTACCTCCAGAAAAAAGCACCAACATTCATCTACAGAAATGTATTTATGTGGAGCCCTATGTAGTGGTACATGCTTAGAATTCTAGCAGTCCGAGAGACAGAGGCAGGAGAATCACAAGTTCAAGAGGCAGCTTAGCAACATAGTGTGACCCTGCTCAAAGTAAAATTTTTTTAAAAAATTGAGAAGGTCAGGGAATAAACCTGTCTCAGTGCAAAGGCTTTGATTTCAGGCAAAGCTGGAAGAAAATAGGGAGGGAGGGAATTCATGTACAAATATATCATAAGTATTCGTCTATAGAGTGTCTCCAACCTTAGGATCTTATCACATATAGAGACATCACTTAAATACACACTGTGTATAAATGCCCTATACAGTCGGTGAAGGCATCGTCTTACGTCGTAGCTGAATTGAGATGTTTCCTGGAGTGACCTGAGCTGAGTACTAGGCTCGCTGCCTTCTCTGCTGCCCACCTTTGTGCCTTGCTCATGGGTTGTCCTTGCATTTGTGCATCCCAGATTCTTTTCTGTACCTCAAGGCTTGGTGAAACTTTCTGAAGATGGGCATGTACCTTGCTTGAAAGTATTTTCACCTCAAATTTATGTACTGATCATTTACCTACTTGACTAATCTCTCGTGAACTTAATTTATCTTCAAGCGCGTTACAGTGCATGTAGTTACTATCATTAACTATCACTTAAGAGTACAATTTTCAGTCACCATTTTTTCTAATAGCAAACACTAGGATACCCTGTTTTAGTTTTTTTCTGAATTGATTTTTCAGTTAATTTAAGGCTAGTTGCAGGATTCATCTGTTTTTCCTCCACCTTTGATTCCACATACCGAACTTGTCACTGAGTAATGTTGACTCAAAACCTCACAACAAAATTTTGGCTACTGGTACTTCTGGTCTCTCACAGTGACTGTTAACATCAGCCTACACCATGCCTACGTTATATTCAATCCTAATCTTCAGTGATTACCAACTTTATCTCAATTTTCATTCATCATGTATCTGGTGATGAGCTCTTGTGCTAGCAAACTGAAGATATTCTTCTCTGTATGCATTAATGCTCTTCTTCTGGCTGCATGGAAATACGCAGGCCTCAGAATTACTTATTTTACCAAATGCAAAAATGCAGTCTTTGCGTTTGGTAGGCTAGGTAGTCTGACATTCTATGCATTTTGTTGGATTGTTCAGTCCATTGATGATTTGAAAAATATGTTATTTTTATACAGTTAGAAATATATTTGCTATTCTGTTGTTTCCTTTTCTTACTGATTTTTTGTTTGGATTTTTGGTTTTTTGGTTTTTTTAATTTGTATATTTGTACTGAGGATTGAACCCTAGACCTTCACATCCCCAACTCATATTTTATTTTTTAAATTTAGAGACAAGGTCTCACTAAGTTACCCAGGCTGGGCTTGAACTTTCAATCCCCTTGCCTCAGCCCACCAGGATGCTAAAATTAGAGGTATAGGATGGCACCATACCTACTTTACTTTTGTATATTTCAGGTGTTTTTTGTTTCACTATTCTTTATTTTCTTTTGCAGCTGGTGAATGTTTTCTAGTGTAATAATTTCTTTAATGACCTTTTACTTTATTTTAGTGATTGCTACAGGGTTTAACACATACCTTGTAAGAATCTACTTAAGATAGAAACTAACTTAATTCCAATGAGATATAGAGATGTTACTCCTAATACAGCTTTATTAGCTTTACCATTTTATTACCATACATTTTATTACATCTGTATGTGTTGTAAACCAACTATAAATTATTGTATTTTTGTCTTGTAAGAAAACTCAGAGTAGAGAAATAAACACTTATATATTTACAGTATTTGTTATATTAATTGTCATAGTTGTCATTTCTGGTTCTTTCATTTATTTCTCTGAATTCATGTTACCATCAGGTATGCAATATCACTTTAATTCCACCTATCTTCTTGGTACTATGCTGGCAAGCATACTACATTTCTATAAATTTTAGGCTCAGCAATACAATCATATACATACTGTTTTACACATCTTTTTACCTCACTATTTTTACTTCTCAATTCTAATTTTTTAATAATTTTCTTTTATTGATATTCTCTTTGATAAGGCATATCTCCCTTTAAGTATAGTTTCCTTTGTTTTTATTAACATATTTATGACTGCATGAAATATTTGTTAAACCTGACACAGCAATTTCTGTTGCCAGTTTCATTGTTGTTGTTGTTTTTGTTCCCATGTGTATGAATTATACTTTTCTATTTACATGTCTCATAATTTTTATTGGAAATCAGGCATTTATTCATTGTCCCCATGGCACCAAAATATGTATGCACATTCAACCTCCAAAATACAGTGCAAAGGTTGACAGTAGTGATGCCAAATGCATCCCCAAAGGGATATGAAAAGATTTATTACTCATAGAATGGGGCTTCCCGGGATTAGCAGAGCAGCTCTTCCTAACTGACCTGAATACAGTTTGAGAGAGCAGATAAAGCAGACTGTCTTGGAAGTGTTTTTGGTTTGGGTGTGTGTGTGTGTGTTTCTGTGTGAGTGATTTAGCAGTGGGGCTTGGGTGAGGTTCCTATGGGTCGCAAGGGCTTCTGTGGTGTGAACTGCTGGCACCAAATGAAGTAGCACCCAGCTTTTCTGATCTGCTTAGCAATGTCTGATGCACAAGGGGAAAAGAGGAAAGGAGTCAATTCTTTATTACACTAATGCAGCAACTCTGGATGCAGCTCACCCCGCCCCACACTTCTTGTTGTTGCTTTTATTTGCTTATTACTCAATGACTGTCCGGACTATTTTGCTGAAGGATATTTCCCTTGTAGCAGAAAGCTTCTGGCATTGCTTCTGAGAGACTGCAACTTTATATTTGTGCCCAGACTCTGTTCTTGTTCTCTCATCACACTCAGCTCTTAGGTTCCACTAATTGCAAGATAATTATTCTATTGCTTGTAACAGTAGCATGGGAACATAAATTGCTCCCTGGTCTAATAATTAAGTTGGGACTCTTTGTAGGTTACTGTTTCGGGGAAGGTATTGTGGGTTTTGAGACCCTGGGAGGTTCTTCATAGTTTTTCTTTCCCTGGTTCTCTCCTATCTCACCTGTTGTTTAGGTTTCATAAAACTGACTGCCTCCTCTGAATTGCTTTCCACCAAACCTGCTTTGGGTTGAACATATCTTTAAGTTTGAACTTCTCCATACACACTTCCTTAGGGAGCTTTCTAGAGGTACCTGCTACAGACTGCCTCCCTTCCTGGGCAGAGACTTAGTCAGGGCATCCAAGCTGAGAATGGAGATAATGATGCCCTCCCTTGTAAGTGACAACCCACTTTGGGAGCAGAGCCTGTTTGAATAGAAATAGCAGCTTCTGATTTTGTTGGCTTGCCTACTCGCCAACCATAAAGACCTGCTCAGCAGATCTACAGAGCTCTCACTGTTAATTCCAGAGAGGAGATGTTGCATTTGATAGGTATTTACTAACCTAAAGGTAGTCACTGCTGATATCATATAACTGATGATTTTTGTTGAAGCTGGTGGCCTTGAATTGTGTTGTCCACTCCTTCTGATGCCACTGTTTCAGAATGAAGGATGTTAGTGGATACTCATGATGTCATTCAGCCATGTTACAGATCATTCTTCAATTTTAATTTTGTTGTTGTTGTTGTTGTTGTTGTTGTTGTTGTTTGGTACCAGCAATCAAACTCATATTCTACAAATTTAATGCGATAAATCTACAAAGCAGCATTGGAAATTTCCTGTCTGATTTAAAAACTTTTTCTTGGACTTCCTGCAAGATGGCCGCCCAGATAACACCGCGGTAGGGAGACTCGCTGAATATACCATCCAAATGCTGGAATATAAAATAATATAATAACAGACAGAAGGAAAAAAGAGGGAGATGGGTCCTCTGGACCCAAAAAGAATCTAAAACAAGAACTGTAGCCCACGGAAAGAGTAAAAAAAAAAAAAAAATGAAATAAACAAAGGTGGAGACCAGCAACACCTCTGACCAGAGCCGAATCCAATTAGCGCTGCGACCTGAACCGAGAAGGTGAGATTGGGGCGCTGGCGATAAGCGGCCGAATTCCTACGGCTGCGGCAGGGACGTTGGAGGAGGCGGTCGATTGTGGAGCGAGGTGGTCGCGAGCAGGCGAGTGAGTGAACCTGGCAGCCCCCAGCCCCGAGGGAGAGCGAGGGACAGGCATCCATCTTGAGACCAGAACTGCACCTAATTAGGCACGGTTCCTGGAAGGTCGTGGCAGAATCTGCGCGGGCGCCCTGGAGGTGATAGAGGAAGTTTGGTGGACGGCCCGGTACGGGTTCCCAGGAAGCGCCCTATCATCGCGCACTGCAGCAGACATCCACGGAGCGGAGTCGGGCTGTGAAAACACACAGTGGGCCAACACAGGCTCTCAGCAGAGCCCAGGAAAATGCCAAGATGGAAAGGTAGAGGACTCCGATACAAGCAGCACAAACCCAGATGGTGCAAAGGCAGACAAGGTCGGGAGTCCAAAAATTAAACTGTCAGAGGAGATGACAACAGAAGTGGGGAGACAACTCCATGAAGCTATGAAAGAAATTAAAGCAGCACTGTTAGCCCAACTGAGAATTGAAATGAAATACATAATAGGGGAATTGCTAAGCACCTCTAAAGGAAACATAGCTGGAAAGGTGGAGGATGGAAAATCAAAGGAAATTGAGAATGAAACAAATAAAGACTTAGAATGCATTAATCAGATTCAGAGAGACTACCAGGATATCAAAGACTCCAATAAAAGTTGGCAGAACCACTTGAAGGAAACTAAGGATGGACTTTTGTATCTGGAAGAAAGAATGGAAGCTTGGGAGAGAGAAAGGAGACACTTTCTCAAGATAATTAGAAATCTGGAAGTGGCAGTGCAACGGCTGCAAGACAACCCAAGGAAACATAACTTATGAATAAAAGGTGTGAGCAAAAAAGCAGGGGTCAAAATCAAATTGACAGACTATTTACAGAAATAGTTTCAGAAAACTTTCCAAGCATGGGAACAGGAAGAGACTTTCAGATGACTAAAGCATATAGAACTCCAGCTAAACTTGACCAAAACAGGCCTACACCCAGACATACAATAATCAAGATTCCAGAAATTCAACACAAAAACATGATATTAAAAGCTATTAGAGAAAAGAGACAGATTACCTACAAAGGAAGGCCCATCAGAATCA
>RJWM01024707.1:0-30372 GCA_004363535.1 Dasyprocta punctata | reverse complement strand
GCCTCTGAAATTCCACCCAAGATGCCAATGAATACTTTTAACAAGTTGGACATTCAAATTCCTTTCCTCAGCCCTGAAACGTTCCCCCATTGTCATTTCTAATACATTGCACTCTTGACAGTTTACCATGATGTCTGAGTTCCCACCAGAGCAAAGCAATTTGGAAAAGGAAAGGGTTTCATTCACTAACCTGAAAGAAAGTACGATGACATAAAACCTTGTATAAAGTATGCACAAATGCTTCCCATAACAAAGTTTTATTTGTATGCACTTTTACGCTGCAAAAGGAACACATTTGCACCCTCTGCTATGACATATTAGAATTCCTCAGATGGAAAAAGAATGTGGAACAATACAGCCAACATGTGCAGGAAAATATTACGATGCTTATTAAGATTTTATATTTAATACTTCTCTGGCATAAAGCAAAATGTGTGAGCAAAAATATTCAAAAGTGAATATTTAAAGCAGATATTACATAATCAATTCCCCAGCTGAGCATTTTTCCCTCCTCCTGGTCATAAATATCAGCTACCTGGGTTTCAAGAGTCACAGACAGAGAAGGAAGAGCTGATTCCTCAAATCAAATAGTTACAAAGTCCTCTAAGCAGGCTGAGGCTGAACCACGAGTGAGCAGATGTGGCTGCTGTACCGCTCTAACGATCTGATCATGTTCACTATTTGCACCCTAACGCAAGAACACCTGGATTTACAGTCTTGCCAACTTGCTTCACATGGATGACACTCACGTGTTCATTAAATCTTGGGATGGACTTTAGAGAATCTGTGGCTTTGGGAAATTCATTTGATTATGACTTGCTCAGATTTATCCCCGTGCTGGGAGGCCTAACAGTTCACTGTTCACCTGGGTTCACTGACACGGATGACTCAAGAAGGCAAGCTCAAGGTCCTGGGCCCACAGACTCCCCAATCCTGCCACAAATGCTCCTGTTGGCACCAGAGGCACATACGCACCAAGGTAAGGTCCAGGTTTTCTTCTACCAGCTGAGGTGCGTGAATTTAGGTCTGGATCTGTCTCCTCTGGGTCCTCCCAGATGGAGTCACCATCACTATCCCCTAAGGTTCAGCCCTCCAAGGTGAGAGGGCACTCAAAATAGGCTAGACCACACCATGCCCTGCCAGCAGGGGCCTCACAGCCCCAACACTTAGGGGCAGTTTGACTTTCTCACCTTAAATTTCTCCACCAATAAGCTATGCTGCCTCGTCCACCACTGGTCAGCTGCCCCTGCTTAAAACATCCACTTACTGAGCCACACAGCCAGGCTCAGGCCGATCACAAGGGTAGTTGTTTGAGAACCTGGGAGAGGCAGAGAGACCAGTTCTCAGCAAGAAGACTCATCAGACCCAGTAGAGTATTTCCATACAAGATCAGGCATTCAGGGTGGTGTGGCTGTAGACTCCAGTAGAATATTTTCAAGCAAGTTCATCATATTTTGTTTTCACACTTTAAGTTAAGCATTTCTCCCTCTGCCTTAGTCTACAAGATTGGAACCGGGCTACATAGGACCTCTGACGGAACTTATTTCAACTCCCTGTACCAGGTGAATGGAAACAGGAAAATTACCAGACATGTGAAAAGAATCTATGAAGTTTCAGAAGGGACCAATCTTAAGAATCAGAGTAGGGCTAGGATTATAGTTCAATGGTGAGTACTTGCCTCATGTGTGAGGCCCTGAGTTTCATCTCCAGCACCACAGAAAAATAAATAAAATAATCAAAGTAAACAGAAGCTGTCACATTTTCTTTGGCCACAATGTAAATGATAAGAAAAATATGATATAGCTGCAATGTAAACACTAAAAACATAAGAATGATAAGAAAATGATGAGAACAAGAGAAAAAGAAGCAATTAGCCAAAGGACAAGAGAAAAAGCCTTATATTTTAGAAAAAAAAATACGCATTTAAAAAAAATACTTTTCTAAACTAATCGTGAATCAAGGAAAAACCAAAACTGCAATAGTAATCTATATTAAAAAAATACTGATGAGAACATCAGGTACCGAGGGACACTGCAATATGATAACCAACATCTCAAATGTCAAAGTAACCAGAATTATAAGAATATTAAGCTAGAAGGTAAAGCTCACAGCTACAGGACACACAGATAGCCACACCTGCTAAGTACATGCAAGAAGAATCCCTAACCACGCCACGTCTGCAGAGGCATCGATCTCAGAAAACACAAAGGAGGCAGCAGCCCTAGACAACCTCCATGCCAAGGCCTGTTCCATGCTCAGGCACCCCAGAGGAAATGTTTTGTTTCATGGGTTGTTTGGGTGAGTTCAGTTGTACTCAGTTTTGTTTCTCCCCTCAGACTGGAGCCTGATACCCGTAGACACTCGCACCAGTACATGGAACAGCACCAGACTAAGTCACACTGGCCAGGCATGCACACCCCTCTACGCCTCTGTATTTTTTCCTGCCATTCTCTGATGGTTTAACTCTGGTGATTCCGCAGGAAGGCAGAGCATCAGAACATAATGACAACTAACATAACACGGAAATACTTCCAGATGCAGGATTTAAAAGGCCTAGGATGAAACTTGTAATAAAAGCAAAGTAGAGGAATGTTACTCTATTCTTTCCAAAGGAAATCAAAGCACAAATAAGGATTCCAGGAAAGGACCAGGAGTGGAAAACTCCATCTCAGATAAGGCTAAGAGTAAAGAGAACACAGAGGATGGGGAAGAAAGTCCTGCGGGGCACAAGTGTGGGGCCAACCACAGACCCCAGCGTCTGCTCCGTCTACAAGCAGACACTGAAGCCCAGAAAGAGGCAAGTTCAAACCTACTTGTGGCTCCACTGTTTCCAGCCTTGCTTTTATCTTCCCCTTATTGCAATGTATCCCCTGTATATTTTATACTTCATTCTAGACAAGCCTTAAATTCATCAATCAAAAACTGCATAGTGCAATACTCAATTTCCATAATGATGACTCAGAGTCATTAATAAATGATTACATTGCTTATTTTCTGCTCAGGATAAAAGGAAGTACATGAGGTACCTTAGGCCCATCCCATCACACACTGTTGTAAGTTTTGGAGTTTAAGAGGACATCTTCCAGGCCACCAAAGCTGCCTGAATGCCACGGGTGTCTCTGTCAGCGCCTGGTCCTCAGCACCAGCTCTGAACATCTCTGGAGGGAACGGAGACTCCAAGAGTCTCAGAGACTCGGTGAGGTCAGTCTACTCCACATCTCAGGTGGGGAACACACTGTCATGTAGCCACCTGCTGGCAACAGTGACTTGGGGACCTGCCTGGCTACAGGGATGTTCGCCATGTCTTCTGCCTCTGAGTCAGATCACAGTGACCATCATGCCCGTCTGCTGCTCACTCTACTCCTTCCTGGATAGTAGGACACTGCTCTGTCCCCAAACTCCCATTTACAAGGGGCTCCCAGGCCCACCACAGAGACAGAAAATGAGAGAGAGACAGAGACAGAGAGAGAGAAAGCATGTCTGAGGTCCCTCCCACAGGGCCACCCCACAGTGAGCACCCCCAGAGCATGGCCTCCCTCCTCACTCTGTGACCCCTCTGCCCCTCTGTCCCCTTCTCTCCCAGGGGGGGCAATCAAGGCCACAGGACACACCATGTCCCTTGCTGCCGTCTGTCATTATTTACACAAATCCAGAGCATAATGTATAGAGTATGTCCTCATGTCTTAGTTTGAAAATCATTTAAAATTAATTTTGCTCCAAGATCTGAGACCCGCCAGGAGACAGGCCATGATGATGGGCAAATGTCAATGCCAGGTCACCTCCACTGTGACACATGGTGCCACTGGGGCTGTCACAGGAAGGACAGGTGCCTGCGAGCATGCAGAGTGGCATGCAGTCTGTTCTCCTGCTTGATTCCATCTGCCCCAGGACAGCTTCACGCACGTGGCTCTCACTGAGTTTCACCTGCACAGAGAAGACGTGTTTGTAACAACATGGACTCTGTTTCACCTAGTTCTCCTCACTGTGAGCAGTAACGTGTCTGGAGAGTCACTCAGCGTGTGCAGACTGAGTCCCACCCACAGGACGGCTGACAGGGAAAGCTCTAGCACCCCCAATCCCATGCCAAGTAGATCTGCAGGACTAAGGAAGGCCGAGCACATGACTACTGGCCCTCCCAATGGGACCCAGTGGGTCCAACAGAAAGCAGATAGCCATCAGTGTGCTCAAAATCCCAGGAAGTCCTCCCAAAAGGAGGCCCTCCTGCAGCCAGGCAATCCCCGATGCTGCTCACACTGGCTGGGAAGTCACCTGTGACCCCAAGCTTACCCTGACCACCAGCACAGTAACAACAGTCACAGCTGCTCACAATGAAAACCACAAAATTATTCCCGTTTCCTCTGCTAGACAATGGATAAACACCTTGTGGTATTCACCTACCATGGAATATTACTCAGTCTTGAGAAAGAAGAAAATTCTGCTATTTGCAATAATAGGAACAGCTGGTATGCCAAGTGATTATGTCAGAGAGGCAAACAGGCATGACTCATGTCGAGGCAAAATACTACATACATGGCAAACTCATAGAAATAGAGAAGATTGGTGGTGGCCAGAGGAGGGGAGAGAGGAAAGAGGAAGTGTTGGTCAAACCATATAAAGTTTCAGTTGTGCAAAATAAGTGAAATCTGGAGATCTGTGGTACAGCACATGACCTATGATTAACACCACAGCATTGTGTGCTTAAAAATTTGCTAAGAAAGGAGGTAGTACATTAAGTGTTCTTAACACACACACGATCAAAACAAAACAAAGCAAAACAAAGGAATGGAAGAAAATTTTCAGAAGTAATGGAAAATGTATGGCACTGACAGTGAAAATGGTTTGAAGGATTCATGGTATAAATGTCCAATATATTAAGCTGCATATATTCAATACCTACAGCTTTGTGTAAGTCAGTAATACCCCAATAAACCTTTCCTAAGAAGCAAGCAAAATATTCCTTTGGCTTCTGGTTCAAAATGGTGACAAATCCATAAGTTTACTGCTTAACCAACCCAAACTCACTGAAAAAGAGACACAAAGACTGAGACAACAAAGAACTTAACTGAGAAGAGGGAGAGAGGACAAAAGCAGAAGATGAGTACAAAACATCCCCAGGTCACAGAGGCATGCAGAACGTGGTGTTGGGCAAAAGAAGCAGAGGTTCCCTCAATCTTGGCACCAGAGGGCTGCAGGGAAGAGGAGTGTTAGTACCCAACTAAAACCAGGGAGCCTGGGCAGGGAATGACACAAAGGTCCTCTCCTCTCCTCTCCTCTCCTCTGCTCTCCTCTCCTCTGCCCTCTTCTCCCCTCCCCTCTTCTCCCCTCCCCTCCCCACACAGCAAAGTCCCCAGCGCCAGCTCTGACTCTAGTTAGAATGTGAAGTCATCCCCATTCTGCCTGGGGCGGGGGCTCCTTCCACCCAAAAACCAAGCCTACCAGGCCACATACAGAAGACTCCAGGGAACTTCCTTCTCAAGGGAGAGGAACACCCACTCACATCAAAAAGAGGGAGCCCAACCAGGTACCAAGAGTTCCAGTTCCAGTGAGAAATGATAGCCCAAAATGATGATGATGATGATGACGATGACTAATAGCAAAGAGAAAGGAAGAAGAGTCAGGCCATCACTAGGCTCTGCATTCCAGGAGCTGAGATGCTA
This sequence comes from Dasyprocta punctata, assembly GCA_004363535.1. Lineage (NCBI taxonomy): Eukaryota > Metazoa > Chordata > Mammalia > Rodentia > Dasyproctidae > Dasyprocta > Dasyprocta punctata. The sequence continues at coordinate 24,715 of RJWM01024707.1, read as the reverse complement.
AATTTCCAGCACCATGTGTTCTACATTCTCAGGGTAACTGATCTTCAGCCCAGAAATGGACCCATAGAATGATTTCTAGCAAGTCTGCTGCCTATACCTCCATTTCTTGAAGATACTAAGAACGTACTCTAGCAAAACTAGAGCCCCCAAGAAGGAACACACAGAACCTAGACACAGTCAGCCCAGCTAAAGAGGGCAAGGAAGGAAAGGCCTCAGATGACCACTGACTTCACAGGCAGGGAAGCAGCAACCTGAAATGGGAGAAAGTGGACAAGGTGGGGCTGCCTTGGCCCCAGCACTCAGGAAGCTGAGGCAGAAAGACTGCAGCCCAGGAAATACAGCCCAGCCTGGACAATGTAGTGAGACCCTGTCTCAAAATAAATAGTACAAAATGAGTGCCAGCATAGGCAAGGGAAAGAAAAGTGCTGGCAAAGGCAAGAGAAGGTATTCTGCAAAATATGGTATAACCACGAAGCGCATAAAGAAAGTTCATTGTCTTTCTCTAAACAACAACAACAAAAAATCACAAAGCCAAGGAAAAGCAAAACACAGAAACTATGATTCAAAAATGAACCTAAATGGTAGTATTTTTAAACTACTGTTGGAGTCTCTTTTGCACTAATCAAGAAAAATCTAGAAACAGTGATTCTTGTGTGATCTGAGAGATCCAAAACCCTGAAATCGTAGCCACAGAAATGAAGGCACTTTTCTACCAGGGGTCATGGGCCAACATCACTGGCATTCACTGATTTTTTTCACTTAAGGAATCAAAATGATAGCATCCCCGAGGGAAGGGCAGCGGGATTACCAGAAAGAGCTCCCATGTTCCCAGCCTGGCTGCTGCTGCAGGGGTGAAGCAGAAGCAGGGTGTGGAAGAGGGCAAAGAGAAGAACTCAGACACCAGTGATAGTTGATTTAACAAGAAATAAAGTCTTCATGTATTATTTAAAATCACAAACACACCAACAAGGGACTAAAAATAACTTCCCAAAGCTGAAAATAGAAAAAGGAACTGGCAGGATGGGGTCATTAAAGAACTGTGCTGTGTTCCCCTATCCTGCCCTGCATCAGCGGCACACAGGCCTATCTTGCTACCCAGAGATGTTTCCTTTGGGCTCATCAAGACACATCCTCCAAGCATGCTCCCCGGCCCTTTCTTCCAAAAAAGAGGTCACTGTACCCTCCATGGCACCAGTCACAGCTGTATAAGGAAATGAAACGCAGACATTATTCAGACTGGTTCACGAAGTTAGTCTTTCTCTCCTATCCCTTGTCTGCCCTTCATAAATCAACAGTGTCTCTCCCGCGGTAGCAACATGACATCACTGTATTGGAATGAGACCGCAGTCCTCCAAGTCACCAGATGCTAATTTTCAGTAATTACATTTAAGGATCTCATCTGAAAATCAAGATGGAATATTAATAAGGTCAGTGGCAAGGAGATATCGATGAGTGAGGCACGAGGTTTAAACTTACAAGGAGACCTTATGATAGGTAAGTATTTCTTAAAATCTTCAACACTGGTTTTTTAAAAAAGCAAAGTCCAAGCTAGACACCTGATTTACCAGTAGTTTACATGGGGAGAAAGGACTCAAGGAGCAGGTTTTACAATGGATTAAAGACTGATGAAGCTGTTAAACAAACTTGTGCAGATAATGTTCAACACCAGGACAATCCTCCCTCCCTGCCCCTCTCCCTGGCAGCCCTGTGGTATCTGAAGAGGAAGACCCAGGCAGCCCCAGTCCACCGGGCCTTGTGAAATCACCTCGCTCTTCTGTGGCCACCATCTCAGGATTGTTTGGGGTACCCGAGCTCCCAGGGCAGGCTTCCTACTCTGCTGCATGCCATGCTGCTTTGAAGAAAAGGAGTTCACGGGCTGAATCAGGATTTTAGAACTTCTGTGAAAATGTATTTTGCTCTCAATTCTATAAAATTTGTGGAAGATGGAGAAATGAAAGTGCTAAAATTAATAAATATAAGACATGGATGCTTAATATGAGTAAAGAAAAGATGAAAAATACTACATAAGCTTTGGTTTCTTTTTGTTTCCATTAAACACTGGCATCAGGCTGGCAAAGCGTATGTTCAATTGTGAAGGATAAAGGCTCACTTAAAGAACACATGTGAAAAAAAAGAACATTTGTGAAAAAATAAAAATGCCTTTTTTTAATGATTTAAAAATCAAGATATAATTAGGGAACTATTTATTAAAATTTTAATCCCAATGAGTGTAATCTTTTCTATAACATGTAAGTCTATACTTCTTACTCCAGTATTTTCAGGCACGTCTATTAGGACAGTAGCAGACCATCTGGTCATTCTTGGGCCTCTGAAGCTGAGAGTGGAGGTCGGGGACAGGACCAGAGCCACGGGCTCCCTCGGTTTACACAACCGCAGTACTCCCACTGACTGCAGGCCTGTCTCAAAAATGCATGACCAAGAGTGAGTTATAAGGAGAACTGGAATGATAAAGGATCCAGAAACACCTCACACAAAGACTGGTCAAAAGAACTGGGACTATTCAGTCTGTGAAAGCGATGATGAAGTAAAGGAGAAAGACTTGAACTCAGGCAGCACTCACTGAGCTCTGCTTCCTGGTGGGTCCTGTGAGGAATCAAGTATGAACAAGATGCCCCCTGTGTCCTCAGGAGCACACGGGATGCTAATGACAGTAACAAGCAAGAAGTAGGATCAACGAGAAAATGAAAACAGAGTTGAGCTGAACAGAAGAACATATGCTTTTCTGATATGTGTGTTATCAATTTAGTTATTCACTTCAACATTTATGGAGACCGAATGGCTCTCCATAATAAAGGCCAAGACAAACTCAGAATTAGATAGCTAGCCATCGGGAGAACCAGAGAGGGCGGAGCAAAGGAGGGACACAGATAGAGAGATAAATGATTGCCACTTCCCTAGCTTTTATATAGGGTGAGGGTTTGGGATACTCATCACATTACTAAAACAAACACGAAAACATGTAAAGTGATAGAGAACCATGAAATGTATCAAGAACTTAAGATCTCAGAGTATTGGACCTATTGAATACATCTGGCTTCAAGAAATTATCGCTGTTTTTTCCTTCTCATTTTGCTGTGGATAAGTAAAAATGTCTTCCTGTGCAAGGATCAGCACTAGGGAACCACTAGATTAGTCCAATGCTCTGTCCCCCTAAGGGCTGCCTGTCCACTGTGATGGTTTCCTCAGCAATGCAAGAGCTGCAACCTTAAACCTGTGTCACAGGACATAGCACATTTAACCAGAGATGTGACCAAGCTTCTTGGTTTCTCTGGCTACAATCGAAGAGATTTGGTATGATTTCCTTTACCAATGGTATCTTACACCAGTAACCTGTCCTGCTAGGCCCAGTGCTGGAAAGCTTCTAGACTTCTGCAGCCAGAGCCCTCAAATTCTGGGGATAAAGGCCCCCTCCATTCTAGAAATTGTGAGGGGCACTCAGCCTGATAAGGATCCATGAAGTAGGTTCCAAAAGGCCACAGGATTTATCTGACTTGATGCCTTCATGTTCCTGAGACAGATGCATGTCAGAAGCCAAGTCTGGGACAAGTTCAGTGACTCTTGCTGGGAACTGTCAAGCCCCAGGCTCCTGAGCAGCTGGCTAAGACAGACATTCCTGGAGTGTGCATGACAACCGGACCCGGCTCAGTGCCGCGTCAGGCTTGTGAGGGAAGCCTCTTCCTAAGTATCTCTCAAAGTCAGGAGTACCACAGAGGCACCATAAGCAAATCAGATCAATTTTAAAGATTTCAGCTCCTCCCCTAAAGAGATGCAATTCAGCAGGAGAAGCCAGTCCTTGTTGAAACAATCAGGAATAAAGCACTGCTCTAGATTGTTTAAAACAGATTATTATGACTCTCAACACCAATTACAAGAACGTCAATAAACAGAGGATGAGACTTAAAACTCAATTCCCCTAAAGAAAACAACAGTCAGATATGGAAAGACTGCCGCTGGGCCTGGAGCACACAACTGATAAAGGTGTTAGAACGCCTTCTGTAGAAGGCCTGCAATGCCAACAAAATTAACTGAAGTGACTGACACTAGGGAAATATTTAAAATCAAAAGAAGTACTCACTAGTTAGCCTCCTAGGCTGAGCTAAATCATTTACTCTCTCTTCCTGATCTTTCTCTGCTAATTTATCAAGTGGAAATAATAGTATCGCTCCTACTTTTCCACAGAACTGCTCTTAGGAACAGCGTGTATGTGCAAATGCTTTCAAAATGACAGATCTCCCAGAAATGCAGTGGGTTGATATTTTTCAAATCTTTGAGGACTATCTATTACTGTAAACTGACTCATCCTTTTCCTCCTTCCTTCCAGTTTTTTTAAAAAGTTGTGTTTGTCAAACTTACATATAAACACATTTTCTCATGCAGTCTATGCTCCGTAAACCACTATTATTCCCCACCTGACAGAAGAGGAAACTGAGGCACAGAGAGATTAAACAATGCAAAGAGGATGGAGACCCAGGCAAGCTGGCACTGTGACCCTCACTTCACCCCAGCACCGTGAGGCCATGCAAGTCATCAAGGCTTCTGTTTATAGCCATCTCTGCCTGGGCAGAGCCCACACCACACACAGCAAAGCAGTCAGAACCACTCGACCCACACGCTGCAAAAAACCCGGTGTCACTTCATGGAAAAGATGCATTTCCTTTCTTCCTTTCAACTGATTTCCAAAGATTCAAGAGACATTTTATATCTTCAGAATACTGTTAGACAACAGTACAGACTTTCACAGGAGAGTGTCTCCCCAAGGGTTTTCAAAGTCATCTTTTTAAATGCAAATTAATTTTATGTGAGCTGTAGAAGATTGTACTTGCACTAAGCACCAGGAGCTCAATTTGCTGAACAATTAAAATTTCTAAACATTTTATTATCATGCCCAGATTCTGTAATTTTGGGAAAACAAATCCAAAAATATATTAAATAACAATATTAATCAAGAGCACCAAGGTCTAAACCTAAAAGTCATGCATCCTTTTTCATAAAAATGACAGCACATGTTCTTTGGGTGGGTGGGTGGGTGGGGGAGGGATGTTTTAAAATACTCAACAAAGCAGACATCAAAAATTAGAGCAGAAATATAATTTTCCTTCTTAAAACAAAAGCAAAGTCTTAAGCATCTTCAGGATGCTACCCACCTGACCCCACCCCAGTCTGCTGTCTGACTTTAGAACATGGGCTCCAGGGTCAGTGGCTCCAGTTCAAATCCTGACTCACTTTTTAATTTGCGTGACCTGCGGCAAGTCATTCATGTTTACTGCTCCTGTTTCCACATCTGTGAAATTCAGACAACCATCGTCCCTGCTGTATGGATGCAACAATTTAAATTATGTAACATGTGAAATATTCTTCACACAGAACCTTCAACAAATGCTGCCCAAGCAGGACCAGCATCTGACACAAATATCCTGCTATGAATGGAGACAACAAAGCCCAAAGACATTGCATGACTGTCCAGGACACAGAGCTGCTCATCTCAGTGACCAACTGGAAGCCACTGGTGTTTCAGGTCCAGACTGGTCTGTCTTCTGCATTCCACTAATTCTGGACAAAGCTGGAGTTCCAGTCTATCCGTCTATCAACCAGTCTATCAATCTATCAACTAGATATCTACCTGTCTATGTACCAATCACTTATCTACATATTTCTATGAGACTGACGTTGAAAAACGTGGCCAGGACCCTGGTGCCTTCCCTCTGATATCCACCTGGTATTAAATCTGCTCACTGCCTCCCTCACCTCACAATTCACCACCCAACCCGCGTGACATCGTCACGTCAGCATAGCAAGGAAGCCCAGTTCTGCTCCAGCTCACCACCAGGCCAAGTGCTGGCACAGATGGCCAGAGCTCTGCTCAGAAACAAAACAGCCATGTCCATGCATCTCAAGGAGTGCACATTCTTACTTTAACAAGAAAAACAGACCTACACGAAGGAATAGACATTGTAGGGTACGAGCAGTGCTGCAGATGTTACAGGAACAACAGAATTAATAACTTTCAAGACAGATGTTAATATCATGGGATTTATTTTCATATTTACTTTGCATATAATTTGAGACTTTCCCTAACAAAATTTTGTTTATGGTATTGGGGATTAAGCCCAGTGTCTTCACACTGAGCTATAGCCCCATACCTTTTTTTATTTTTTTAATTTTGAGCCATGGTCTTGTGAATTTGCTCAGGCTGGGCTTGAACTTTCAATCCCTCCTGCCTCAGCCAATCCAGCTTGGATTACAGGAATGTGTCACCACCATTGGCTTTCTCTTGTTTTTAATAAACAACGAGACAAAGGAAAAAGAGAAAGGTCTCAGAGATCCAAAGAGATGAAGCTACAGACAAGTTGCCAATGGAACTACAGATTTTTTTTTTTCAGTACCAGGGATTGAACTCACAACCTCGCACCTGCCAGGCAGGCGCTTAAGCCACTGAGCCATACTCCCAGCCCTGGTTTTTGAGGCAGGGTCGCACTACGCAGCTCAGGCTGGCCTTGTGCTCGCGTTGTAGCACAAGTCAGCCTCGAACTCACAACACTTCTCCTACCTCAGCCTCCCGAGTGCTGGGATTAAAGGTGTGTGCCACCATGCCCGACTTAGATTTTATTTTTTAATTAAAAAAAATTTTTTTTTTTTTGTATTGGGGATTGAACTCATGACCCTGCACTTGCCAGGCAGGTGCTTGTTCCACTGAGCTAAATCCCTGGCCCCTAAACTACAGATTTTTTTTTAAATACTTTTTTTAAAAATCCTACATTCTTGACACTGCTATCTGTTAAGAAATATATGTACGTCCTTCAGTAATAACCACAGCTATCTTCCCCAGGTATTTTGAAAGCACTGGAGGGAATGCAGCCATGGGTGCTGTCCCAACCCCTCACACACACCACAGCAAAACTAACACCCTCCTCTCAGCACTCTGGTCCATCCTGCAATGTTCCCAGGGATAGCTTTTCTCAAGAAAGCAAGTTTGTCTTCCCTCAAGAAGGCCAGGTATGGAGAGTCAGATGGCAGGGTGTAGCCAGGACCTCCACCCCCATCCTAGGGACCTGAGCTCCAATGGGCTAAGTTACAGCATCACACCCAACCCAGGTTGGGCAGGAAGCCAAGCCTGCAACAACAGTTACATGAGTGACCTCATGGCCAAAATCAAGGTGAGAAGACCCAGAATCTGCAATATAGAAAAGAAACCCTAGGGTCTGGGGATATAGCTCAACAGCACAAATGCCTGCCGGGCATGTGAAAGGTCCTGATTTCGATTCCTGATACAAAAAAAAAAAAAAAAGGAAAAGGAAAAGAAACTCTACCAAGCCCTGGACTAATGCTAGTGGCCTTCTCTATAGGAAGATGGTCCTGGGCTCCTGGTAAGTCTGTCTGTCCTCAAGCAGATGGCCTTCCTAGTAGGCATTCAGACACTCGGCACTAACCAAAGGGTCAGGTGACCCACCAAAGCAGGATGGAGCTGTCACCAGAGCTACAGAGAAGAGCATGGAAGTCTGCAGGGTTGGCAAGCAAAGGACTGTGAATGGGTCGGAGGAGTCCTGACCACAGGAGAAGGGCAGGCTGGGCAAGGACAAAGAAGGGACAAATCATTTTGCTTCCCTTCAGAAACTGACAGGAAGCAGTCCTCTTGTTCTAATAGCACTTTTCAGAAAAGAGTTACAACAAAGAGGACAACCTAAAGAGATTTGGACTTCACTTGTTTAGGATGTGAATTAACTGTAGTTCTTTAGCCTAGAACCATCTTCACACAGAGAAGATCACAGTGAAGATAAGAGGAAAACGAGGACCAGAGATTTAGCTCAGTGGCATAAGCACCTGCCTGGCAAGTGCGAGGTCGTGAGTTTGATCCCCAGTACCAAAAAAGGAAAAAAAAGATAAAGAGGAAAATTCAAAATAAGGAAAGAAGGGATTTTAGAAGATCCAAATACCTGCAGAAATTTCCAAGAAACTTTTGTCCTAATTTCAATTCAGAGAAGAAATACAAGAAACAGACAGAAAAGAAGCATTACGCAAATTAAATCGATAATCTTTAATCTCTGCATCCCTATCCCAGTAAGAGTAACCACGGTTCTGTCACATTGCACACACTGAGAAACCCTACTGCGCACACAGTCAGCATGAAGGATTTTGCAAAATAATCTGGCAGAAGCCAGGAATCAGTGGTGAGGAAGACAGTTCCAGCAGAACTGCGAGCCTGCAAGGCCTTCCTGAGTATCTGTCCCCAGCTGTGTGGGGCACAACAGCAAGGCTGGGCTCTCCTGGTTGCTCATGAGATCACAGGGGAAACCAGATCACTCTGCAGGCACAGAGAGGGACCAAAGGGCCACAGCCAGCAAGCAGATGCACAGTACCTGACACACGGCGCTCTCCCCTAGGGAGCCGGGGACAGACGTTCCCACAAGCATCTGGCCTTCTGATGCTGGGGTCCCAGAGGAGCTGACCAAAGGGGCCACAGGACAGAGGAATGGCACAGCACAGCATATACCCAGCAAGGATACATCTAAAATCTCAGCGCTTCTCACCACTGCTGCTGCTACACCCCTGGTCTCAGCCACCATCATCTCTCACTAGAACACTGCCAGCAAACTCTAGCCTGTTTCCTTTCTTCTTCCAGGGGCACACAAGACAGTGGTCCTTCTGAAATCACTCAGGTATGTCACTTGTCTACCCCAAGCCCTGCTGAGCACCTGTCTCGTGCTTTGCCATGGTTTGAGACACTGTGTGATCACCACTACCACCCTCTGGCTTCCACAACTCATGCACTCTGCTCTGACTCTGGCGTCTTCACGTTCTCTGGGTCTGCCAACCACTCCTCATCACTATGCCCTTGTCTCACGGGCCAGGCCGGCACACACTGACCCCACTTGGGGCAAGGGTTCACTCTCTGGACTCACAAATCCTAACCACCCTCTTAAACCTGAAACCCAAACGCTCACTCTCCAGGGCTCCCAACACCCTGCCCGGCTCTGTGTTTTCAGTAGCACGTACCAGGCTCTAATCAACTACCCTCTAGATAATAATTTTTTATGATTACTGCTCATCATCAGTACTTGTAAAGTGGAAACTCCTGAATACAACAGGGGTTGTGTTTGTTTTGTGCTGGAATAATGCCTGGCCCACGGAGGGTACTTGATACCTTTGCTGTAAGCAGATCCAACAGGAAATGAGATGAGTTGGAAAGGGGCATTTCAGAGCTCAAAACCCTGGAAGCAGAGCATGCCAGGTGATTGAGCAGCAAGGTGTGGCCCCAGGCATGGCCTGTGAGGTGGTGCAGCATGGAAGAGAAAAACCAGGAAAGACCACCAGGCAGGCTGCTGAACAGAACTGAAAGAGCTCAGGATGACAGCAGGAGGTGCCGTGACAAATAAAACAGGTCCCACCACGCCAATCTTGGCGGCATATGCAACCGCTGTATCCTGGAGGCCAATGGCCACAAATAGTTTTTTTTTAAAACAGTCTGACAGAGTTATAATATATTTATAAATGTATGGATTTTCTTCAAAATGAAGTCAGACAAGTCCTGTTACAATGTGGACAGTGACTTTCACGATGAGCATTTGTGCTCCAGGCAAAAGAGACCGCACCAAGTCCCAAAGAGGGGTCACAGATACCCCAAGCCTCACTGTGGGGGTCTCCACATGCCTCTCAGCCCAGAACTTCCATGTCTAGTGTCCCTAGAGCACAGAGCACCTCTCCACTCCAGGCTGCTGGTTTAAGGCAGTTCCAGGTACACCAGCGCCTCACCCAGTCTAGCAGTCTTGGAAGACAAGTCCACAATCAGGTGTAAGCCTATAAGCTCTGTTTATTACGGAACACATTTCCAATAAGCACTCATCACACATCAGGAGAACAGTGATAGTTAAACATCAGGACAACCCAAAATAAAAGAAATGCAAAATAGTCTTACGTACGACAATATGGAAAAATCAAATTATTTTCATTAAGCCTGCACTCAAAAACCATCTTCTGGCTTCACAGACCTTTGTGGTCAATATAATTATCATCATGCAGGAACCACTAAAGACAACTGCGGCTAACTTGGAATTCTCTTTAGATTACCAACCATAATAGTAAATATCTAGAAACTCTCTCCTTGTGGATACATTCTGAACACAGGCTTTCTTCGCACATGCACCAGCAACCACCCAGATTAACTGTATTCATTCAAAAATGTAAAGCGAAGGAGCAAATGAATAATCATTTGGGGCTCTTTGTGTTGCTTTCTCTGAAGCAGTGTTGTGTGAATAAGAAATCTCCGGGCTGGGCTCCTCCCAGTGATTCAGCAAGGAACGGATACTCACAGTACCAGGGAGCCTGAGTGTGAATGAGCCAGGCTTCCTGGAAACAAGAGGTTTCCTATTTCACCATGGTGCCACAGTCCTTTAACACTTGACCATGGATCAATACTGCGGCGTTATCAATGAGCTCCATTACACAGACTCTTGAAAACACCACAGGCTACCTAGATACAGGGCATCATGGGTATGCTCACATCTTACAAGGGAGCATGTGATTCAGGTTTCTCTGCTGAATGCAGGGAAAGGGAAGAATAACTCTATCACTGTGTTTCACCTCCATGTCCCCACAATCCCTGACCCCTGAACTCTCTCTTCCTCTCCACTACTAGAAGCTGATCATGGAAACAGCAGAACGGAAGGGGCAAAAGCAGAATGGGGTGCAGAGTGACTGCAGTGTTGGGTTACAGGTAGGGTTTCCTCTCCTCTGAAGCTCTCCCGTGGGGATATAAACACCTTGGTGGATGAAACGCTATCAGGTTTAAAACACTAACGCAGACGTTCTCCAAAGCTCGGAGGCCACAAGCTACAAACCCAAAAGATCTGTTTCCCTTGTGAATTAAAGGAAAACATCGTCCCTGTTCCTCTCCCTACACACCCACTGTGCTTGGCTTGGCCAGGGCATTCCTACCCACAAGCGGGAGAAAGAACAATCCAGCCCTCCTCACCTGAGGGTCTGGTTTTCAGCTCAATATGTGCATCTGGTCATTATAGCACTAACCATTTTAGAAATAATCCCAAAGAACAAGGTCATGTTCGTCATGCTCTTACTATGTAGAATGCATTATACTGAGCACCTGAGATGGTTTCAAATATTAATGTAATTATTTCATTATGTTACTAATATTTTAACAGAGGCTCTAAAAGGTTAGGACATTTTCCCAATGGCAGGTAATCACAAGCAACAGGCAGGACCTAAACCAGGTCTGTTCGCTTCTAAAACCTGGGAGCTCGTCACAGGACATATCACAGAGCCCAGAATGGAGGGACTTTCCTCCTGGTCACCCTTGAGACAACCTTGGCTGTGTTGACATAAGAGCAAGCAGCCAGTTCTAGCCATAAACCATCCAAAAGAAGAAATAAATTACAAAATCACTTCACGTCATAGGAACTGTGACCACGGCCCATGGACAGCCACGGATACCATGCACTTGGCCCTCAGCCCTCCACCCCATACTTGGCCCATCCTCCCTATCCCACACCACAGCCCACTCTCCCAAGGCCCATGGAGGACATCCTTGTTTTGCCAGGGCCCTTCACCGCAGGCCCACCATGGTGACCCCATGCTGGGCACTGACCACAGCTTCTGCCTAGCTGGCCGGGGAACTCACAGTGGTCTCTACAATCCAGGCTAAGGCTCTCCATCAACAGGAACTCTGTGCCACACACGACCAACCAGGGAGCAAAGCTGACAGTCCACGGTCCCCAACCCCTCAGAGGAGCAGGATTGGATGTGTGGCACAGCAGGGCTGGAAGGGGGGAATCTGGACACACTCAGCTGCCACCCCTGCCTTGACTATGCCTGCTGTGACCCCAATGAGTGGCAGTATTTCTTCAGACTGTCACCAACCCAGAGTACAACCAGGTGAGCCAGGATGGTACTGAGCACCAAGGGGGCCAGCTCTGGGGCAGCCAGGGAAGTGGTACCATAAAAGACCCCAGGGACAGGCGCCCTGAGCACAGATGGGCTGCACAGGGAGACTCCATGCCCAGCCTCAGAGCCTGGGGGTCTCAAACACAAATGTGGCTCTTTGTCTTCAACCACTTCCGCTCATCTGGCTTATTCTAGTGGGTTCCATTTGTATAAACGAGTGAAACATCGCCAACATTCCCTTTTCTCCAACTCAGCCAACCATGACAGAACTGTTCTTTGTACAATGGCTTTCGGATGTTTCTAGGATAGTGCAGCTCTACTCTGGATGAACACACACACACTCCACATTTCTGAAAAAAACTCTTACCCGGAAAGTTGTAAAGTACAGTCAGATGTAGGATCCCCAGTACCAGCCTGTATCGACCAAGCTTCCTGCTATGATCAAGAAAGCAATTTCAAAAGCAAGAGACACGTTTCCTGGAAGTCATGTGGCTGGTCCCACTGTCGTCTGTTCTAAAACAATGGAGTGTGAGGCCCAGAAGTGTAAATGCCGTGCTCTGCATGCTTGCTCCCTCGGACGTGCATGTTGGAATCTAACACCCATTCCATCAGTACCAGTGGATGAGGTCTGGATGGCTCCTTCAAGAGAGTGGATTTATGTCTTGTCACTGGCAGGCTCTGGGTAAAGGTGAGTGTGCTCTGTCTCTCTCTCCTCCCTTCCTCCTTCCCTCTCCTCCCCCTTCTTTCTTTCTTCTCTTCTCCCATCTTCACTGGAGGATGTAGCATTCAAGGTGTGATTTTTAGAAGTCACCATGGGACCTCCCCAGACACTAAACTTTGATCTCGGACTTCCCAGACACCAGAACTGTGATAAATAAGCTTCTGTTCTTTATAAATTACCCAGACTCAGGGATTCTGTTATAGCAGTACAAATGGACTAAGTGACACAGTGAATTAAGCAGGAGCGCCAGAGTTGGAACTAATTTCTCTAATCCAAAAGGTTTTGCATGTCCGACTTTTGTAAATCATATCTATTACACAAAATTAGGGAACTTGTTATAACATCAATCCTACAAAACAATCATATTGTTATCCAAACAATGATGTCCTAAGTTTATCTGCTTTGGATTTTTTACCTCTGGCTCCTTAGAGTAGAGCAGATTTATAGTTTCAACATGAGGGCTGGAAAAGCCAGTGGAGACAGTAAAGTCATACCAAAGCTGAACATCACAATCCCTACACAGCTAGATGCTGGTCTTAAGTGAGATTATCACTGCTGAACAAAGAGAAACTGCTACATCTGGAGAGGGCTGAGGCACAGTAGAAGGCGGCAGAGTGCCTCCCTAAAGGACAAGGCTGCATGACCACAGGACAAGACTGTAAACGGCTCCTGCAGGGGAAAACAAAATGCTTCTTCCATCACATGCAGTGTGCGGCTGCAGCCACAAGACTGAAGTCTCACCAAGCGTACACCAAATAAAGACAAATATGCTCCGAAGAGAACACGAGCAGGAGTTATTGTTCATTAACACACAAAATGAAATTGTCACATCTCTTCCAAGCAGATTTGTGAAGAAAAGCATGATCCCTCAAAACAGAAGCCCAGGTGGATAAATTTTGGTGGCATGAGGACAGCAGCCAGTGCTAAGGAGAAAAAACTTAAGTGTGGTCAAGTGGAAAGCTCGAGGGGAAAGAGAGCAAGGAGTGAGGAATGGGTCCCAGAACGTGCCTGACCTCCAAATGCACCTTGAACAGGTTTGTTCTTACGAAGAGTCACTGCCTTCCTAATGGGGATCAGCGTGGCTACCCTGAAAAGCAAGCCCTGATAGTCCTCCATGTCTGTGAGTTCCACACCTGCAGATTCAACTAGCCAAGGAATACATGAAATGATAAAATCTGCATCCCTACTGAACATGCACAGCTGTTTTTGTCATTACACCCTAAACAATAAGGTACAGCAATTATTTATATAGCACTTACATTGTTTTACGTATTAGGAGTAACTTAGAAATGATGTTACATATATGGGAGGGTATGTGCAGGTTCTGTGCAAATACACTCTTTAATCAGGGACCCGAGCATCTGGGGGGTTTTGGCATCCACAGAGGACCCCAGAAAGAACTTCCCATGAGCACCAAAGGACAGCCATATTTCCTTTCTACAAATATCCCTGTGCCTTCACCTTATGGCAAATAGTGCTCATAGCCTATTCTGTTTTCCTTGTCTTTGATCAGTTAAAGTCAGGTAAAAATCCTCAGCCTTCTTCCCTGAACAGCACTGCCGTATCTGCTGTGAGAAAGAGCAGAAAAAAGTCCTGTCACTAACCTCACTGTGGCCAGGAAAGCAACTGCTTGGCTACTCCAGGAAGAGTGCCAGCAGCAGAATGGTGACTACGAACAAGGGTTCGAGACCAGCAGAAGGTGCTTTCTTGTCATTCGGGATCTGCCATCGCAGCAGTGGTGACCGGCATCTCCCAGTCACACACCCCAGGAATCAAAGACACAACGCGTTCAAAGCGCTTCTGAGATCTACTCTATCCCTTCCACACTGCGAGAAACACTGCGAGTTTAACAACCCTCAAAGAGAACCTGGCACAGGGTCTGGAACCAGCGCAGCACCAACAAATGTGTACTTAAAGGTTAATGAGTTGTTAGCCAAATAAGTGAATGAGTGAAATATTAAGTGCTTTGTGCTTTGCACCCAGGCACAAATTTCTTATTTATCTTCCTCTCTGTATTTGCCTCCGTCGTCTACATTACCAAAGCCTATGTTCTCCAGTCTTTGTCATCTACATCAAATAGAAGCATTGATGATCACTTCTGTGGCCCTGGGAGATGGCTCACACCGGTAATCCCTCCTACTCAAGAGGCTGAGGCAAGAGAATCACATGTTCAAGGCCATCCTGGGCAATTTAGCAAGGTCACATCTTTAAATAAAAAGGGATAGGGATATATCTATATATATCTATATACATCTATATATATATAGATATATATATATCTATATATATATATATATCTCAGTGCTACACTGCTTGCCTAGCATGCAAGAGGCCCTGAGTTAGATCACCAGCGACACACACACACACAAAGACTTTTGTGAGTGACATTAAATGCCCACAATATATTGAGTCACAAGTGCCTCACTGTTTCTCCAGGTTAAAACGTTTCACCTAAGGTGCTCAGTCTACTGGACGCTCACTCTTCAGCTGGCCTGGGTTTCTACTCTCAGAACAGCTAGATTCGTTCCCACTCTCAGAAGCAGGAGGTGCCTGGAAGGGTGCGTGTCCAGAAGCCCATGCCACTGACTCTCATCACAACCTGCATACTTCACTCTCTTCACCTCCCCACCCAAACTGTGAGGGTCGCCCAGGGCAGCCCTGAGTTTCCTGCCCTCCTCCTGAAGCCACCTTCAAGGAATTCCAATTCACACCCTCATGCCTGTGATTCACAGCACACTCATAAAGCACACCAGGATAATGCACAGGTAAAACACTTCCAAATCTTGGGGTTGGCCCCCTCGGCTGCTCCAATTTTACTTTCTTTTTCCACACTCTTCCTGCTTCGTCAAATCCTACCTCTCTACAACCTTTTCAGCAATCTTCCACATCCATAATCATCTACAGAGCTGGAGGTGCATCTCAGGATTACAGTGCTAGCATTCAGAACACCCTGGGTTTGATCCCCAGAACCACAAACAAGAACAACAACCACTATCAACTACCTCAAGACCAAGCTAGCTTTCTTGCCTCCTGAAATCCTTACTCTAGATTACTTGCACACCTTATGACCTTCTTTCAAGAGGCTTTCTTGTCTTTATCCACATATGTAAGATCTGCATACCACAGAGTATTTATGTTTCCGGTTGTCTGTTAGGTCACAACAGCACGCACAGGAACTGGCACAGATAAGTGACAAAAGGTGAGGCTCCGTGCATTGGGGGCCTCAGGGCAATGACAGACACAGCTCACAGTCCTCCTGGGGGCGGGGACAGAGATGACACAGGACAGGGCAAGCTCTGGAGTCAGTGTTCCCAGGAGCGTGCGCAGCCAGGAAATCCGGGAAGAGGTGGGCCTCCAGGAGACTTGGGCTTGGAGAGGTGGAGGTTCTAACCCCACACAGGAAAATGGGCATGTCCCAGGCAAGGGGACAAACACAGAAGACAGCAAAGACTGAAGGAGGTCAGGCTTCGGGATTAGGTAGCACCATCTCAGTTAGTGTGACAACCCAGACATATACATGGACCTTTTGAGAAATCCCAAGTCTATGACTGTGACTCCATTGTGCAGTGACAGATTCAAAGCCAGGAGGCAGGAGACCTACTGGTGGTTCCTGTGAGACTACCATCCTGTCAAGGGAGGTGGGTGGTCCAGACCAGACCAGGAGCCAGGCACAGGCTCAGAAACACGCTTTACATTCTAAGCCAGCATTACTGTTTACTTTTTTAAGTGAAACACAACAGAACACATTCTGTTGTGTCAAGCGCCCACTGAATAAATACTGTTTTGTGAAACACTTGCTTCACACCTACCGACACAGATGAGTTTGTTTGAGGAAGACGTAAAATGAGTTTTGTGCTGTGGGGGGGTGAACACAGTCAAAAGAGTTTGAAAAGCACAGGACAAGAAGATCTGTGAGGTTTCTTCAAATTCAAAGATTCTCACTTAGCCACTAAATTCTAACCTATTTTAGATATGAGTGTGATACTATATTAAGGGTGAGAAAAATTTAGAAATAGCATCAGTTCAAAATTCACCATTACCCAAAACAGTGCTTCTCAGTTCACCCAAACATCATACAAGTCTGCAAGAAATAACTATGCCTCACGTACACGCCCGCATATTCCAGGCAAGGGGTCAGCTTTGGGAAAAGCTCTCCTGGTCATGTAAACACGCAACCCGCAGGAGAATGCCCATATACCATGCAGAAAATTTTACATAAAATATTACTCAAGGTAAGATTTTTATGTTTCCTTTTAACTAGTTCTTAAGTCAACCTTATTTTTAATACCTCTACCAAGAGTAAATTCTAACAATGTACTGATTGTGTGTAGCACACACTTTGGAAATGTTTTCCTGAACAGGTGGCTACTTGTGGGTTCTGACTCAGGACCCGCATATGATACATCCTTGCCTGCCTGTCTTCCAACCGAGGGCAGGACTGCAGAACTTCAGAACAGGAATAAGCAACAGATAATGAATACTAGTGTGTTCCCACTGGCCAGACCATGTTCACAAGAGGTCAAGGGTAACTTAGGACACTGGTATGGACACAAACAGAAACAAGACCACTAATGGCGGACACCTGCATGAGCCGAGCAGAGGTGTAGGTAAAGGCTACACGAAGGTCTGGCAACGATGAAGGCTACTGTGCTTATCCTAGGGAATCATTCTGCAGAAATCTGTCTACTCTTAGACATGACCTTGGGTATTTGCACATCACGGCTCTGAAACAGGTGGGAACCCAGACAACAGCACCAACAGGTGCCTTGCCCGGCCCACATAGCGACTTTTTGTTCAAATTCAGAATAAAACTTCAAGTTTTTTGTTGTTTTACCAGGCCCACGGTGTCCCCTAAACCCAGTCTCCAACCTGCCCCTGGTGTGTAAAAGGGCCTCACCAAACGCCTCACCAAACACTTCCCAGTCCTTCTCTGAAGGCTAATTCAAGGTCAAGAGAGTCCTCAGGCCTTGGAAGATCATGCTGGGCCGTTCCCAGGCGCTCTGAGGGGTCGGGCCACCTGCTAACTTACTGCCCACAATGCCAGGAGGCAAACCCCACCCTACCCTCCAGCTGCCTCCTTCGCTGTCCAGTCAGTGCCCGAGGGCACCCTGCGGCCAGAAAGTCGGGTAGAGGACATTCCCCCTGCTCTCACAGGGCAGGAAACAGAGGTTCAGGGACGCCTGTTTCGTGCCCAAGGTCACTTCTGCCCGAGGATCGCCTGCCTCTGGTGGCCAGCTCAACAAGCTAAGCAGGATCCAAGTTACAGTTAAGCACCCCCACGCCGCCACCTGCGGTGACCAGAGCCACAAAGACCAAGCTGGTGGCTGCTGCCCTCCAGGCTGCGCTCCGCAGAACGCGGGGACTGCGCGGCTCTGGAGAGGGTGGCAGGCCGGCCTGGCAGGGCTGGCGACCCAGCACAATCGTCCAGCCCCCGGGCGGCCCCGCCGCTGGCCCGCGCTCTCCGGCCCTCCCCGGCCCTCCCCGCCCGCTCACCGCGTGCGGAGCGCCTGCCAGGCGGCGTCGATGTCGGCGTACAGGTTCTTCTCCGAGGGCCGCCCCGAGCTGACGCCGTAGCCAGAGTAGTCGTAGGAGAAGACATTGCAGTTGATGCGCGAGCCCAGGCCGATGTAGAAGCTGCACATCTGGCCCAGGTCCACGGCGTTGCCGTGCGAGAAGAGCAGCGTGTAGCGGCCGGCGGGCGCGCAGCGCACGAACATGCAGCCCAGCCGGTTGTCGCGCGCCGTGCGCGAGAAGAAGACCTCGACTGCGTCCAGCTCGCGCTGCGAGTACTGCCAGTCGGCGCGCTCGCTCAGCCGCAGGCTGCACGCGCCCGGGCCCGGGGCCTCGGGGGGCGGCTGGGCCGCGCTCGCGCCGGCGCCCGGGCTTGGTTCGGGGTTCGGGTTCGGGCCCGGGCCCGGGTCCGGGTCCGGGGCGCGGCGCTGCTCAGGCGCCAGCACAGTGTAGGTGGGCTCGGGCGGGAGGAAGGCCAGCTTGGCGGCGATGCGGCTGGGGCAGGGCGGGCAGCAGAAGAGCCAGCAGAGCTCGCCCAGCGAGAAGCCGTTCATCCTGGGGCCGGGCTCGGGCATCGGGGCGGCGGCGCCCGCCGGCGGCCGGGGCGCGCGGGACGGCAGGGAGGAAGCGAGACGAGGGCGCGGGGAGGACGCGGCAAGCGCAGGCCCGGAGATCTGCCCGCAGCGCTCAGCGGTGGCCCCGCGGCCCGGGCGAGGCGCGGACAGCCCGGGCCCGCGCGCCGCACACAAAGCCCTCGGCGGCCATGGCCCGTGCGCGCGCCCGCCGACTTCCGGGCGGCCACGGGGACGCGCGCGGGCCGAGCCCCTCCCTGGCGGGTGCGGACGCGCGCCTCACAGTCGGGCGCGCGCCCCAGGGGACCCGGCAGGGACGCAGGTGCGGGAGAGGGAGCCGCCCCCTCCCCCCTGCCCTTCGGAGTCCCTGACCCAAACAAGAGTTGCTGTCCTGGAAAGGTTCCTGGGCTTGCGCGGAGAACGGAATTCGTGGGTGGAGGAGCCGGGACACACTCGGACCTGGTGTCCCTGCTGCTGCAGAGCCTCGCGGTTGCACACAGTCTCGGCACCCAGGGGCGCCCGGGGTGGGGTCGTGAGGTTCATCACCTGCAGGCGGCAACGCTGTCACCTACCTTGGGCACGACTTCATGCAGCCCCTGTCTGTAGTCAGCGGCGTAACAGGGCCGCCCCGCACTGCGCCGTCTCTGCCCCCCGGGGAGTAGTAACTAGGTCGTGGATGTCCTTCAGTGTTCCCATAGAACCGTTCTGGGTCTGGGTTTCTAATCCACTGTGATCTTGGTCGCCCCCTCTAAGGGACTTTTCCAGGGGTCTCTGCGTCCCCTCCAGCACCGCGTGGGGCCCTTGCAGAAGGTGGGCAGGGGTCCCTCTGGCCTGGGTGGCAGCCGGGGGCTTTGAAGCTGGCAGACCCACGGCTCTGACCTTCAGCTGTCTGAGAACCTAACTTTCTTTCGTTATGGCTTTTTTGCACCTTCCTCAGTGAATTTGCACATACTGATTTCAATAACCTTGAAGACCCTGGAAGGCTGAGTCAGGAGGACTGGAAGTTCAAGCCAAAATTGGGCAATTTAGCAATTTATGGAGACCCTGTCTCAAAACCAAAAGGGGATGGGTAGGGATGTAGCACAGTACAAAGATCCTGGGATCAAGCCCCAGTACGGAAAAAAAAAAAAAAAAGCCAAAAGTACAAAAGCCATTTCTTCACTAAACCCTGTGTCAGGTGTTTTTGAACTATCCAAAACTAATTTTAAGAAACCTGGTAGCAAAGCCCCTTCAGAGCACAGGTGTATTCACAGTTGATGAAGCAGTTCACCTGAAGCCACGTTTCAGCTTCACTGGACCCAGTTTCCTTCTTTCAGAATGCTGACAAAGGGGCTGCTGTTCTTTGATCTGTGTTCAGTGTGGGCTGGGGAGTGGGTCTCCGTGCTGAGTCAGTGGTGGCATTTCCTGGGATGGAGAAGCTGCGTCCCTGACCCAGACCCAGTGCAGGAGCAGAACTCTCCCTGTGAGAGAGGGAAAGTGCTGTCTGGAAGTGGCCTCCCATGAGTCCTGTGCGCAGGGCTTTGGGCTGCTGATGGAAAAGACAGCTTTTCCCTCTCATGGCAGGGCTATACTGTGAGGGGAATTTAACCAACCAGGCACTGGTTTATTTAGAAACTATCTTCCCCAAGGAACTTATGGAGTGCAATTCAGTATGATACCAATAAAAACCCAGCTTCTTGTTTTGTCTTTTTTTGAGACAGGGTATCAATATGTAGTTCAAGCTGGCCTCCAGCTCACTGTGTACCCTTGGCTGGCCTTGAACTCTCCTTCCCAGATAGAGATAAATTACCTCGTGTGCCAGGCAGCCTTCTGAGTGCTGGGATTGCAGGTGTGGGCTACCAGCTAAAACTCGGCTCTTATTTTCATCCTGTTTGGAGACTATGCAGAGGTGGGCCACAGGAGCACTCATTCCCCCAGGAAAGCGTGTGAGTTGGAGAGGTGGATATTAAACTGAGACTCTGAAGTTACATTCAACAGAGGATCCATACCAAGCCCTCTTGCCTTGTGGTGCTTGTAACTAGCGGTGAAGTTTGTGTGGCCACTGCAATCAGAAGATCGCTGCCCAGGGCTGAAAGGTGCAGTATCTGTACATGTTGATAATAAAGGCAGCAGTGGGCCATGGCATACAGTTTGGAGAGAATTTCTGTGTATCCTTAACATCCTAGTAGAGAAAGGTCTACTTCTGAGTTCAGGTCAGCAAATGCATGCGCCAATCTCAGCGTTGCCCTGGAGAGTGTAAAGGCACAAGTTCACCGGAGCATCTGCCACTCTCTGCCTGCTGTACCAGCCTGGAGTGATTTACTACTCAGTGTGCCAAGCAGCTGAGTGCATTGGCCTCTGTTATTACCTCTGGTTCTTGACAGGTTCAACAGGGTCTTCTTTGTTGTGGGGTATTGAGTGGCTCGCAGTTACCATGATTTATAAGAATACAACTGACTTAGGTGGAAGAGAATGACCCATGGATTACCAGCTGTCAGAGAGGGATATATATGCTCAAAAACTGATCCCAGTTGTTTAGCTGGGATCTGATATACACTTTCCTCCTTTTTATTTCTTTCTTTCATTTAATTGGAGACTAGACGCCCTGTGAAGTCAGATTCATGTCTCATTTGTTCATCGTTGCCTCCCCCCATGACAAACATAGAGACGACAATAAATAGTAACCAAACTGGTTAATGAAAGAATAAATGGATGATTTAGTGACCGCATCAGGAGACCACTCCTGTTCCCTCAGGCTGGGCAGTATTATTGCAGCACGCACTTGGAGGGAGATAAAGTGCTCCAAATCCCCTGCCAGCAGCACGCTTCATGAGCAGTATCTACATGTTCTCAGGTGAAGGAATGTGATGCTATCCCCATCTTAGAACAGAACCCAGATTTTGTTCTGGATGGCAATACTCACACTGCCTCAGCCTCCCCAGATGTAAGCATGACCAACCGACATGATTCTGTCAAGCAGGCCCTAAGTAGAGAATGTAGAGGAATCTTTGGAAAGACATTTAATGAAGCCAACTTGGCTGTGATGGTCCCTTTTGTACTTTGCCTTAGTTCCCACTTGGGTTACAGACTCTATATTGTTAGAGCTGCAGCAGCTATTTTGCAACTATGAGGTTAAATTTTACAGCTGAAGATGGTGTTACAAGAAAATAGAGTCTTTATGGCATTGTTGAATAACTGCCCAGCTCTGGCCCATTTTTGTCTAGACTCCTTGTTATGTGAAACTTTTATGTCACTGTAGTTGTCAATGTTTGTTATCTGTAACCAAATGCATTATTAACTAATTTGGGAATCAGAGGCAGAAGATTTTACATTGTTCTTAGCAGCTTCTTCAATAAAGACAGGGAATATTTTGTTGATTAATAGTAGAACACTTATTCCTAAATCCTGCTTGTTCTCCTATAGAAAAATACTGAAGCATGACTAAAGTCGGAATCGATATTTGAAGAGATAATTTATTAAACTAACACATCTGAAATGTGAAGAAATGTAAAGCTTTTAATTTTTTAAATAGGGTAACTGATACTGTAAGGCTCTTGTCATTAATTAGTGTGAGGGGGCTTCCAATCCACTAAAAGCTTCTTGAGGAAAAGTACCTTTTCCCAGACCTTTCTCCACAGAGGACTATTCTCCAAAAGCATCATACATGAGGTCCTGGGGCCCAGAGAGGAGAGCTGGAAGCCACAGGAGGCTGAGGCAGCACCTGAGGTTAGGGTGGAAAGAAACGAGACACCTACTGGTTACCTTCCCACCCCACGACAGAGGTCATTCCCTGGGCTACTGAGTCCCAGACCTGCATTTCTGACGTCTCCTCCATCTCCTGCTTGTAGTCCTAGCTAGAGCCCAGAGCCGCTGGAAGTGACTGCAGAATTTGGAGGTGGCTAGTGACTGAAGGTAGGCTCTGCCTCCTTGTGTGATTCTGGGTTCTTAGGGATTCGTGAAGATGGATGGGGATCGTGCCTACATATCAGGCACTGGCACCTAGAAGTGGCATTGGGTGCTCCTCTCTTCTCTACTAGTTGTGAGGTATGCAGCAGGCAGGGGTGACCACAGCACTCAGCCTGTCTCCAGAAAATCCCTCTCTGCTCACCATGCTGTGTGCTGCCTGCAAAGCCTGGTGCCTGGCATGTCGTGGTGATGATGACAGAAACCGACACTGATGAGTAATTACCGTGCCCCTGTGTCAGTGCATGATACCTGCAATTTGTATGCACTGGCTCAGTTTAGTCTCACAACTATCTTTATGATGTGTATACTATTCTTTTCTTCAATGCATGGATGGGGAAACTTTCCTGGTAAAATTAACTAACTTCTAAGGTCTCATCAGTAGTAACTAGAAAATTCTAGATTCACCCTTGCTCTTAATGTTTTGCACTAACTTTCACTATAGATTATTATTTGTTCCATAAAAGCATATGTTTATGAATAAATCAGTGTCTCAGACCATGCTGAGCAAAGGTAGGTGAAACAGTTGGTAGAGAAGTGCTGTTGTTTAGAATATGGAGTAGGATATAGTAGCTCACCTTCATAATGGCTTCCACTCACTCCTTTCCTCCAAGTACAAACCATTCCCTCCTGACAGAAAATTCTGTTCCTCTGCCTCCTTGAAATTGGGGTTGCCTGTGCTGCTTTGATTATCCATGCATGGTAGAAGTAATTCTGTGACTTCCAAGTTTAGGTCCTAAGAAGCTCTGTGGCTTCTTTCTGACACTCTTGATATATTTCCCGTGAGGAAATCTGGCTGCCGTGCTGAGGCCCAAATCGGGGACTGCATGGACAGAGACACCTGGCTGGCCTCCAGCTCCCCAAGCTGTACCAGCCCAGGTACCAGTTATTTCAGTGAAGAAGCCATCAGACACCTCGACCTTAGCACCACTGAGCACAACCTTATGAGGGACTCCTGGGGAACCACTGACTAAGCCCATCAAAGCACAGAACGCTGAGGAATAAACATTAACTTGTTCCTGCCACCAAGCTTGGGAATAGTTTCTTATGTAGTTGGAGAAAACTCATCTTCGGCATGGCACATAAAATCCTCTTTTTAGAACGCCTTGGAGAAATTTTCATTTCATTTGACACCAAGAAGAGTTGGGCAGTTACGGTTAATTGTCCTCCTCTCACCCATCCACATTCAGCCACCGACACTGTGAACTGTGTGGTCTGGAAGCTCAGCCTTTCTCTTTGGCTGCAAGAAACCTCACAGTCTCTCCTAGATCCAGTATGGCAACAATCCTTTGCAATTGTAACTTTTTTTTAGAATGTTTTTCCCTGTTCGCTTTTTCTTTCTTTTCAAAATGCCGTTTATCATTTATGCCTGTTTACATTTTAGATATCCTTGTAAACCTTTGTAAATCATTTCTGGGACAAGGTGAGGTATGATGAATAAAAGTAAATATGATATTTTCCAGAAACTACACAGGATTTATTTACAAGAGGGTCACAAAGGTAGATACACCATGGTCTCACCCTCTGGGAGAAAGACTACACCAGAATACCTGTCCACGTTGTCCTGTCCCTCTCAGAGTCCTAGCAATAGGAGGAGAATTGAGAGCATGCTGAGAGTTCAGAATAATTCATTCTGTTGTGAGTCTGGTGGGAGAAAATGTCCTCGCAGAGCTGGGCATTGAAGGAGGAAGAAACATCTCTAAGAGGAAAGACTAGAGCAGAGAGTGCAGAGGGATTTTCATGCTTAGGCGTTGGGGAACGGTGGGCATGATGGATGGTTTACACAGTGGTTAGGGACATCCATGGTGGGAGATGAAATTAAAATCAGAGGTTGGAGCTAATTAAAAAGGCCTTATCTTGCTTGTTCCCTGCCTCTCGGGTGATCTTCCTCATTGGTTCACTCCTCAGAATGGGAACTCACATTTAAACTTCACACCCACAGGAAACCAGTCTGGGAATCATTTGTTCTTTCTGTCGAGGCTTCCGAATATCGCACTAGTTCCTTAAGCTATGATAGATGGCACAGTCACAGCTGTGTCATACAACGAACCAAAAA
>RJWM01024706.1:0-30152 GCA_004363535.1 Dasyprocta punctata | reverse complement strand
AGAGAGGCTTGCCCTCAATGCCAGATGATGGGGAAAGACGCATGCCTATGACTGATCAGAGAGCAAAATTATACTTAAGCTAAGATAATTGATTTCCTTTTGCTCCAGTTTTGGTTTTATTCTTGTCTCTGAAGGTACACACATATAATTTGCTCATTTACCATATTTACTACATTCAAGGGTTAGAAAATGGGATTTTTGGGCTCCCTGAAATTCTATTTATTCAAGGTCCAAAATCCTCCAGCTCTCCAACTCTTTTTCACACAACTGTGCTTTCATTCTCTGCCAGTCTGGTTGTCCTCTTCTTATGGCTTTCTAGGTCTATTACATTCCTTTTAAACACGAGACTTGTTTTCTAAATGTACTCTGAGCACTCTGAGACTGTTCCTGCCACTGACCCTGTCTTACCACACTGCACATTTATTATGAAAATCTAATATACAGCAGGACTAGGGACCAGGGACCAGCTGAATACCTATGGAAGAGTACACAGTATCAATTAATAATTTTCCAGAAAAACTAGTGCTAAGAATTTCAAATTTGAATCAAATGTATTTTAAAAGTATGGGCGTTCTTTCATTTAGGTGGAATAGATAGGAGAGCACCATGATGGTATGATTTAAAAGTTGACATTAGGCAAAAATGTTTTGCACACTGATGCCTAAAGGGCAAGTGATTCACTTGGTGTTTTCCACTGACCAGATGTATAACATTGGAAAAGTCCCTTTCATTCCAGTGTACTGCTTTCCTTAAGTGTAAAATGGGAAGCTGACGGGAATGATTAAATTCCATAAACACTTGAATGCTATAAGGGTGGCACTGTGCTGCCATGTAATAAACTATGAGTTCTCAAAAGGAGCTTTCCTGTGAGAGCAAAGCTGGCTGAAGTTCCATGTAACACAAACTGGGATAAAGTAGCAAGACAGTCCATACTGGATCACCAATAATATTTGCTGAGTGGCTAGGAGAGTAGTTTGTCAGTACAGTCACTGCTCAGTATGTCTGAGGCCTTGGGTTTGACCCTCAACACTGCAAACTAAGACCAAAAAGTTTTAATAACCCAATCAATAAATTAAATGCAGTGAGATCCACGAAGGACTCATGTCTCTTTTAATTCTATAATTGAGTGATTTTTGTACTACCCCCTCCACCTTTAAAGTTTTTTCCCTTTGTTCAGTATTACTTACAAATGTTAATATTGCTAGGGTTAATTTAATAAATGTATAACACATTTTTGTAAATGAATTTATCAGGTCAGCTTCACACTGTCTGTCATGGCAGCCTCAGAGAGCTGGAAAACAAAGAAGAGGAAGAAACTGATGTTCAGGAAAGGCCGATGCACAGACAGGAGTGAAAACAGTGTTTACTTTCAAAATCTCCTAAGGTCATTCATTTAGTTTTACATAACTATACTCCGAATTGCTGGAGCAATTTATTCCTTGACTATGTATAGCATGTGGTTTGAAACCCTATTAAAAGCCACAGAACATTTGGAATAATGGAGCTGGATAAGGTCAACATTTTCTAACTTACTTTCATAAAGCAGAAATTAAATAGAGGCTGATGCTAAAAGATTCTATAGGAGAATGGAGTTTCTAGGAGCCAGACGTTGGAGTGGGGTGAACTGAAGAAGTGGGTGAGTGACAAAATAGGTTTTCTCAAGGATGGTTTTGAATTTTAATCATGTGTAGGTTAAAGAAAGTCGCTGATGCTGGCCTGACTTTTACTTAAGTACCAGGCAGGGAATGAGAGTCCGCTTAGTTGGAAAAGCAGACACCAGAGAATCAGTGTGTCAGGGGTATGTGTGCCTGACTGAAGGGCTGAGATGTCCTGTACTGTGATCACATGCACAACAGTTTTAAATAGTACAAGGTACCTTTCTGAGTCAGTGGTCTACTTTGGACTTATGTGATTACATTGCAAGTTCAAATAGAGTTAAATCGTCAGAAAAAAAAAATAAAAGGTATTATGTGATGGAGTTTAGAAAAGTTAAAGTAACCATCTTTCCTCTTTGCCAAGTAGAGTTGTTGCTACAACACTTAGCACTTAGGGGAAGGAAATTTGGGTCCGTGGGGGCGTGAGCTATGCAGTGGGCAGCAGCGCACGTGACCAGGGTGCGATCCAGTGCTTCCACGCCTCAAGACTGACCGCAGTCCAGCTTTTGTGCGTGAAGTTCATAATTTTCATAGCACAAATAGGCCCTACAAAATTCAGTTTTTTGAAAGAGTCATGTGCAGTAAAACCACTTGCTCTTCTTTATCTCTTATATTTTAACTGTATTTTATATTTTGTAAAACGGTTTTTGAAAATTTTAATTATTTCTATCCCTTAAGATTCTACCATTCCTCTTTGCTCTTTTATACTTGTTTTGGCCATTTTAGTCTCATCTGAATGTTACCTACAAGCCAATTAGATAACAGACAGCAAATTAACTGATTTTATTATTTAAGAAAATCATCTGTACACCACAGGCTCATTTTAGTCTTCTGCGTGATTTAGTGATTTCAGTTATTGGGCTTTGGGATTTATTACTCAGGATCATGACACATGTTTATGAGCCAATAATACCACATGATTTTTGTAATAAAGATCATCTGGCTTCTCCCCATGTGGAACAAATAAAGTAGGTATAAACTTCTTAGGCCTCTGTCATATACTCTTTATTTTTATCACTGAGGATGAGATTTCTGATCAAAGAGAGGGTTGCTATGTGTCCTCTGTCATGACAGCATTGTTAAACTATTTTCAGAATTATGTATATAAATATGGAGCTATTTTAGACTCAGGTTTTTTTTTTTCCTATATTGAGGATTGAACCCATGGCCTTCTTGCTGAGCTATATCCCCAGTTCTTTTTACTTTTTGTTTAGAGACAAAGTTTCATTGAATTCCGGAGTTGTCCAGTCTGGGCCCAAGCTTGTGACCCCGTTGCCTCCAGCCTCCTGGAGTGCTGGGATGAGAGGGGTGCACCGCTATGCCTGGTTTTAGATTCATTTTCGGCTGAGGTCCTAATATAATAGATGCTAACTGCATCCATATTGCAAAAAGAGATGTGGAACCATCTATGTGGGCGTTTGGTGGGAAGGGGATGCTTCTTTCTCGCCTCAGATGCAATGAGTGGGGCTCTGAAAGCATTCGGAGTGCTCGAGGGACACTGAGGAGGGGAGAGCGCCTCACAGGTGAGGAATCCGAAAGATGAGTCTCAGCCCGAGGGCTGGGGGAAGAGCATGAGGTTCCTGGTGGGCTGATCGCCATGTTGGGCATTTTTTTGTTTTTACTTCTTTCAAAACACTTCCTAACTTTCCTTTGGATTTCTTCTTTGACCTGTGGGTTATTTTGAAGAGGGTGACATTTAGTTTCCAAATATTTGGGGATTTCTAGGGATCTTTTGTTACTTGACTTCTTTCAAACTTAATTGAACAACCTCAAGGTCTGTCAGGCTTTCCTGTCCCTACACCAGGGCCTGAGAGTCTCCTTAGGGGACAAGCTGGGATGTTGCTGCCATTGCTTTGTTCGTCATCTTCTCGGGGTCATTGTTCTCTGTTGCCCAGTGTCCAATGTCTTAAGATTAGACATTAAGTCCTTTATAAAAAGCCGGGCATGGTGGCGCACGCCTTTAATCCCAGCACTCGGGAGGCTGAGGTAGGCGGAGCGTTGTGAGTTCGAGGCCTGCTTGAGCTACAACACAAGCACAAGGCCGACCTGAGCTACATAGTGCGACCCTGCCTCAAAAAACTAGGGCTGGGAGTTTGGCTCAGTGGCTTAAGCGCCTGTCTGGCAGGCGTCAGGTTGTGAGTTTGATCCCCGGTGCCGCAAAAAAAAAAAAAAAAAAATTCTGTCCAGATTCTCAGTTTTTTCAAAGAAGAAGGTAGGCTGGTTTCTGTTGCTCTACCTTGTTTAGAAGCACAAGTTTACATTTCAATGAAATATTCTTTTTATATGCATTCACTAAAGCTAGTATATCTGGGTTCTTGATTCAACTCTGTAAATAAAACTGTGACCAAGTAGCAGGAAGAGTCTACAAAATGTGTGCTTGTGTACTGTGTGCCAGGAAAAACAGAGTTTAGAAATAATGTATAGGAAAAGAATCCAAAATGATTCATCATCATCATCATCATCATCATCATCATCATCGTCATTGTCATCATTGTCATTGTCATCATCATCATCTTTATCATTGTCAGGTTTCTAAGGGCACCATGCATTCAACACTAGTTGCAGAGGAATGAATGTACATAGTGGGGAAGCAGGCAAGGTTATACAGGAACATAGGACACCTAGCATTCCACGTTTTACACTGCCACTGTAACTTAACCCATCTATGCTAATCAAAATTAGCTGGAGGGTGGGAATAAGTTTCTGGATATCACTGGTGGAGATTCTTATCTAGGATCTCCAAATCTTTAGTTATATAAAAGTCTGTACAGGTTATATTAATGCAAGACTGTTTGGGGATGCATTGCTGAGATGATTATCTGTATTCAGCTTTTTAATAATGATGATAATAGCTACCATCTGTGGGACTCTGAACCTATATTGCTTCAGCTCCCTTTCACACATGTCCTGTAATCCAAAACTCCAGCCCAGTGCATCTTATTATCCTCATTTTCCGAAAGAAAGTTGACTTTTTTTTCTTTCGTTGGCTCAGTAGCTTTCCAAGGCCACATGAAGAGTCCACTTGGGGAATGATGAACCCAGCTTTTGTTTTTAATCTGGCACCAGAGCTACTTTTAAAATCTTGTCATGGCACCTATCAAAAGACTCCTCTGTATACCCTTATGTTTTGATAGTATTAGTTGATTTCAGCCAAAATTGTGGAAATATATCGTTTTTTAAGAAAGGGTATGGCAAAGTCTGTAAAAGTGAAACAAGCACAGAAGTATCTTTAGGCCATGTTTAGAAGAGACGGGATTTGTTCAGGGTTGTCTGGCCAGAGACTTTAGGTTATGTTCGATAATTCTTAAAATATTAGTGCTTACTTGTACATTATCTATTTCTTTCATTTTTATAAATCATTGAGAATAGTGATACCAATTGAACATGCATATTGATTTAAACCCTCACAATGCCTTTAAAAATCTGGTATTTTATATCCTATTGAACTTTTATGCACTTACTATTTTCATAATCTCTTTCGTTCTTGCTGCTTTCATTTATCTTATTTCTCGTTTTAATTTTAAAACACTTCATATTGTTATTTCATATTGGAGATCACTGGTAATATCTATGCCATCCAAATGTGAAGATAGCAAAAGAATGCTATATTGATCAGATCTAAATAAACAGCTACTAATCCTATGAGTCAGATAAAGTGGAAAGTATTTATATATTAGAAGTTACAACAAGATTCTAAGGAAGGATCAAAATAATAAAAACGAAAACTTTTCATGTGCTGGCTATACCTGTTTTGGGGGGTAAATTCTTATGCCTGAGTGAATACTTGGGAGGAAAGCTTTGGATTGAGGTCACTGATTTAAATTCTATCCATTCCCTCCCTTCCTACCCAATTGTCTTTGTTTCCCTTCACCCACTATTTAATTGGAGCTTTTTTCAAACTTGAGCTGATCTGAATGGCGTTACAAAGCGAAATTAACCAATTCCCTTGGAAGAAGTAAGGGTAGCAATACTTTAGAAAGCTTGTTAATTCCTCTTTTCACCCCGCCTCCCTGCACCGCTCTCAGGCCTCACTGGGAAGCCCTGGAGAAGGAGAATTAACAAGCCCCCTGAAGCTGAACCACTACAGCCTTTCAAGGGAATTGGCTAATTTCACTTTGCTGCTCCATTTGGAGCAGCTGGGGGTACTGGTCTTGAGGGAAATAATGGGACCTAATGCTGGAATCCCTTTATGTTTTTAAATAAAATTCCACTAAATTTGCTTATCAAAGTAAAAAATGCCTGCATCACTGGCTTCTACACTGGCATGGACCACTATCATTCTTTAATTTTCATTTTATAAACCAGTTTAGACTTCCCAAATTCTTTTGGGTTCCTCATTTTTACTGAATAGAATCCCCCCCCCATGCCCAGTGATTATGTTTATCAGCAAGCAACAAATTGTTGAACACTTGCTTTTCCTAGTATAGGTCTGATTAGCGTGTTTACTGCTCGTCTCTCAGAATCCAAGATGCTGTCCTTCATCCTTGTTTAAGATGCCTGATCATGGGCTTTTCATATTCTGTATCATGCCTGACTCTGGGCTTCACCCAGAGGGCATGAAGGAAAGGAATCAGAGGGCCCCTGGTTGCTCTCACAATCTTCTCATTCCTGAATTCTCTTAACACATTAGCATGCTTTAAAATTCACAACCCATCCTTTTTTCTAGGTTAATAAATTCATTGAACATTAACAGTTTTAAACAGTACTCTGGGGGCATCTCAACATTAACCTCTTTACATTCTGAGCCTTAACCATTTAATTCTTCTCAGTTTCTCTCTAAGGTATTCTAATGATGGAGCATCATCTTTTTGCCCCTTGGTTACTAAAATTCCTTAGCCCCCACTTGTGGGGAAGTTTCATAAAAGTCCTGCTCAGAGTCTCATATGAATTTCTTTGAGTTTTGCTATACATGGTCCTTCAATTAGAATAATGAGAGAAGATTCAAGATGAGTTCCAAAGTGAACATTCAAAGCTACCTGTGCTTAATGTAACTCTAATTTAACCCAGAGAGACTCCTCTGGGTTAAAGAAGTAGATTCTTCTTTTTGATATTAATTTACACAAATTTTGATCACTTATCAATTGCCCTTGACTATTATGATTGTGTTGAGACTGTATTAAAAACTGTTCTTTTCAAAAATCATGGAAAACTCCAGGTTTGACATCAGAGCCACTGACAAGTGCATCTGTCCTCATTATCTCAACATCTATCTTGGCTTGTAAAACTCCTGCAGGTTTATGAAGCATTACAGTATCCTTCACTACCTCCTCTTGTGCTTTGTCATAAAGCTGCCACTTATACTAAAACAAGCCTGATAAGATTGTCTTATAGATCCAATTCATTTGAATAGAACATGCTGCAGACACTAATGTCCTTTTGCTGTAGCTCCTCTCTGCCTGAATTAGAATATTATGCTCAAGAGCTAGAAGGATGAGGTGCAGAGGTACGATATGCACAAAATCACCACTCTCTCCTGGAGGGTTAGAGCCTTAAATATCATGCTATTCATTCTAATAAGAATAGAAGGAAAGTGCTGCTTTTGCACTTTCTCAAATGAGGCCATAGACTTCAACCATCTACTATACTATCCTTAGTAAGTGGACAATAAGAAGAATAATAAACCATGGTTCATTTTCAGTGTTAACCCACATCCAAATACCTGAATGACCTTCTCTCAAAGCTGTTTTAAATAAATGGTGTATAAAATACACACCAAGAGAGTCATAAACGGCCAAGGTGATATTTGAGGCCTTATGGGAGGCACTCATTTCAAGAATTCCATGCTCTGTCACCTCTAATGATCTTTGGCTCTTCATTTAGCTGAGAGTTGGCTTTTTAATGAACAAATGCCCTAACCAGTCTAGATGGCATTCTTATTATGGTCATATATTTTGCAAGTGTGATAGGGAAGAAATTGATATGAGGAGGTATATGAGAAGTAAAAGAATCCCTCAGAAATGGAGGATGACCATGTCCCCATCAGAGTGAGGATAAACTCTGCAGAATGCAGGTGCTACTGGTAGTAATTGCTAATTGATAAATGAAGGTTAATATTTATACCCCTAAGCTTCCAGGAATTAGATGTATTTGACTATTTGTTCAAAGATAAGTCTGAGTTAGTAAGCACATCGTCCAGGCCATAAACAGTCACTGTGTGTGTGTGCATGTGTGTGTGTGTGTGTGTGAGCTAGTCAGTTATAGAAATTTTGATATCCAGATGGTCCCCAAGGCTATAAGACAATGCTGGAATCTTCTGAGGTGTTCCAGGAAGTGTTGGGTTAAGTGAATTACTCCTAGACCCTTTAGAATGTCTTGGCTTCTTGTCATTGGAGAAAGAAGGGAAAAGATTCCACTAATAACTTGTCATGTTCTGGTGGTTGTCTTGGCCTGGGGGAATTTAAAACATCCTAGTTTTCTGAATCTTGACTCAAAAGCCTCAGAAACTCCTGGATCATACTGAGATCCTACAGAAGTAGTTTGGTTCCAACACACACTTGTAAGTCAGGACATAAGAGGAATTTCAATGATCTTACTTCTAACTCAGTTGGGCTTGGATCATGAATCAAAAGGACATTTGAGTCTCCTTAGAGGCTCATGTTAGCTTGTAAGTAGCTCTATACCCGCTCTCTTCTGCATTTGGAACAAAATAGTGGGAACTAAGGAGTCTGTTTTATGTTAGCTCCTTTAAGTGCATTTGAAAAGCCATATTTCATAAATCTTTAGGCTTTGAATGTAGCTTTATACTATTTTAAAGCACATTGCGCCAAATGACATGACCCCAATTACACTTAGAGGGATTATTGGCTTTTTAAGTATCAAACAGAGATGTTTGTTTTTACACTAAAGAAAGATGCCAGACAAATTAACAAGAAATAAATGGCATATGATAATTGCTTTAATAAAATTTTATGTCATTTCCATGTCACATAGGTATAGAATAAACTTGCATGTATATTTTCACTGTATAAATTAAGCTTGCTTCCAGTATCTTTTAGATTTTTTCTTTAAAAATATGTATTTTAGATATAGCCTTTTAAAAATAAAATACATTTGTTCTCTCAATTAGTAGCTAACAAAAGATGTTTCTGAGTATTCCCTTCCATGTATTTGACTCCAGATCCAAATAGCACTTCCTAAAGTCATGTTATATATTTATTCTAGGGTCCTATCACTTTTCTTTTTAAGAGTAGCAAATGAGTAGATAGAAATTGTCTAGCCATGCTCTTTAGTTTTCATTCTGAACGTGTTCACAATGTATGCTGTGCAAGAAGATGACAGCAAAATGTGAACACAGGCACTCTTTAGGAAATGAATCTGTAATTCTTGCATGATGGGAAAGTACCTTAGTCGATATTGTGCTTCTACAACAGAATACCACAGATTATGTTAATTATAATCAACAGAAATTGACCAGGCACCTGCTCTGGAGGCTGGAAAGTCCTGGATCAAGGGGCTGACAAAGATACCCTTGCTGCGGTAGCCTGTGGTGGAAAGTCAAAGAGAGATCAAGAGTGAGAAAAATTAGAGATGGAACTCACAAGCTCAAACATTTTCCCAACTTCAATCCACTCACAAGATGGAGCCCTCATGATCTAAACAGCTCCGTTAGGTCCTACCTTCCAACATTGTTGCATTGGAAATTAAAATCTCCAGCACATGATTATTGAGGGATACATTGAAAACATGACTGAAGGACAGAGAGAAACAAGTGTTTCTACATGTGAATAGGGCCCTTGTACTGAACGGTACCACACTGTCTGAGAACAAAAGCTTCCAGATAATAGACAGAAACATTTCGTCTTGTCCTGGTGCTATGGAAGAAGAGAAGATGATTTTTGAAAACCAAACAATAGAAACCTTGAAAAACATAAGATAGATTTGAAGACAATTTGCCTGGGGGAATTTTATGCTAAACAATATGTTTGTGAAAGAAGAGAGCAGGGCAAATAATCCCTCCTTTCACTGTGCTAAAGACAGAGTAGAGCTGCCATTGTTTGCCTTGAGCTGGCGCAGGGGGAGGCTGGTGCACAAACTGGGTTTGTGATTTCACTGGCTATTGACACACCACTTTCTGCACCGCCTTAGATATGGCAAAGTCACTGTTGCTTTTAGGCAGCTGTGTCTATCATTTTTACCATACGAAAAGAAATTTCGAAAAAACTTTTTTTTATCTCCTTAGATTAAAAATCTTTATGTTATGTTTCAATGTCAACAAATTCAAGACCCCAGAGTTTACAACCATAGCAGCTTATTCCTTACTCTGTCAATGTAGATGCTTGTATGTGACTCTACAGAATATGTTTTCTTCATTCAAGGATCTAGAATAAAAGAACAGATTTTATCTGATTCTGTGGAGGCTAGTGGGGTTGGGGGGAGAGAATTGGAGAATTGATTGACAGGGCATCAGCCAAGTGTCCTCCCAAACACTGCAGTTGCCACTGCAGATAGCACTTTTACATGGCTGTGGCCACAATTAGCTCCATGGCCAGAGGCAAGTGAGGCATCAGGTGGTACAATGTGCCTGTCCCCAAAGATGGAAGCACGCAATTCACTTTCAGGATGGGAAATGAAAATGGATACTGGGGATGACTAATGCCATCTTCATCGCTCCTACTCCATTTTGAAGGTTGGAGGAACTACAGCATGGTATTTTGGAGAGTAGGACATAATTCTTCCTTCTTAATAGTAGAAGTTAAAAAGCTCGCAATGCATAGACTTCATATAACTCGTTTAAAATGCAGATTCTCAGGCACACCTTTCCTCCATCTGATCATCACTCTCACTTGTAACATGGGTTCAAAACAGAGTCCAGGGACCTGCATTTGAAGAGGCACCTTCATGATCCACTGTGGAACACTGCCCCCAATGACCTCTGTCAGTCTGTCCTCAGTCATATTTTACAATAATATTTGTGGTTGTGAGGTAAGGAAAAACAATATCCAGAGCAACAAAATTTCCATAAATTCTCAGTCTTTTATTTTCTCTATTTCCTAGAGTCATTAGCCTTGTCCAAAAGTTAGTACAGTTCACCATTCCTGTTCTTTCCTCTACTGTGGAAGATCATAATAGTAATGCATGCCCAGTTTTATTATGAGAAAGGACCGATACCATCAAAAGGGAGATGTATTATCTTTTTGTAAACATCTACTGTGAAGAACTGGAAACACAAAAGCCAGTAGGGTCCCTCAGAAGATCATGGAATCACTCACCACTATCATCGCTTCAGGACAGAAAATTGCCAGAAAAGGCAGTCTCTGTGACCTCAGTTAGGTTCAGACTCTACTGAATGAATGGAACTGGGATTCCTCAAGGAAGACAGACAGATATGAAAGAAAAAAGGAAGAGAAAAGAAGTGATCTGGAAGATGAGTAGTAAGAGAAGATGAACAAGGGGGAGGAGGAAAAGGAGAAGAGGAGCAGAAGAAAGGTGAGCAGGAGAGAACAGAGAAGGAGGATGGGATGGAGGAGGAGGAGATGGAGAGGAGAATCGAGGAAGAGGAGGGGGAAGGGAAAGGAAAGAAGAAGCAAAGGACAAGTATAGGACAATTTTCTAGGTGACCTTGGACCACCCGGTTCTTCTCCTTTTCTCATTTGTGGTTCTCAACAATAATCATTCTTGGGAGGACTGCACCTTGAAGTTCTGGCACTTCAATTTGAAATCCCTGTGCAAATAGTACGTGTACAATCACCTAGGAATGGTCACTCTACACCAGTCATTTAGTTAACTGAGAGGTGTGGCATGTGATTTGCTGCCTCCATGTCTCTTTGTGATGCACTATGTGGCATTATACCAAATAAAAGGCTGAAAGTAGGAATTGTATGAAGGCAAAAGCGTAACAAAGAAGCAAAAGGTAACAATGTGGGGTGGGAAATATGATGAGATAAAATGAAAGCTAGCCATGGGAATGCGGACACTGATGTGCAACCATCTTCATGAGCCCTGGGAATCTTACTAAGAGAGAACTTACCCTAAGCGAGAGAAGTAGTGGTGGTGAGCAGGACGATGATATTCTGGAGGAAGTGAAGTTGGCTAAATCTTTTCACATGAAAAAAAAATTCAAGATACATCAAAACATTGAAAGTCCAAAGAATAAAACGTTTGAAGCTGATCCAAATTTAGAAAGGAGCATGGCAGTTCTCCAGTGTATAAAAGAGATGCTCGCTCGTGTTGTTGGATATGTGACAAGAAGTCAAACACTGTTCAAATTACTTTTGATAGGTTTCCACAAAGAAAAAGAAGTACAATGGGAGTTAACATGCTACTAGTATTTGTGTGCATGCATTAAGTATGTGTTTTATTCTGACTTTTTCCTTCTTTTATTTTTATATTTGATTGAAACACAAGTGTACATATTTATGACATAGTATAAAGTGATATTTCAGTATATACAAATATATATTACAAATAAATATGTAATGAAAATTAAAGTAATTAGAATATCCCTTTAAAGATTTATAATTTCTTTACAGAGAGAACATTCAAAATCTTTTTTCTAGATACTGTATTTGCAAATATATAAAGCATTATTGTTAATTAAGAGCATTCTACAATGCGACAGGTCTCAATTTTATGTGGAATCTAAAAAGGTTGATCTCAAAGAAGTAGAGTAGAATAATGGTTAGCAGAGGCTTGGAGCGGGGAAGGAAAATGGTAGGTCAAGGAGTACAACATTATGAGTAGATGGGGTGGACAGTATTTTTGTTTTCATCATTATTTGGGAGAAATGCTCTTAATTTTCCTGTGAACAATGAGACTTCTGTTCATATGAACACCATTCCCATGGAGACACCGAGACATTGATGGTTGAGTTACATTGGACTCACAGCTTACAGAGCTGGGACAACAATTTGTATTGTTTTAAACTACTGAGTTTGTGGTAATTAAACATTTTGTGAAGTCATCAAAAAGAACAAAAGTCTGAGAAACTGTCAGAACCAATAAGAGATTAAGGAACTTGGGTAACAACATGTAATGTATTATCTTGGATTGGATCCTGGAATGGAATAAAGGACGTTCTGTTTCTCTACTATTCAAAGTACATTATTGTTGCCTTTAAAACATCTGACTCTCTATTTTCCAGTAAAATTGATTGTAAGTCATCCGTCTAGGCCAGATTTTCTTTGCCCTTCTACATGAGCAAATGATTAGGAATAAGGAATGGATGGAGGAGGTGGCCTGTCCCTTTCATGACCTGTAGTACAATCCCTAGGCTTTCTCCTGAATTCTTTTTCTTCTTCAGCAATCAGGCTCATTAGTTCCTCTGTGCATCTTATGAATTGATCTCTGTCCTCCTTCTCTGTTTGTAACCTAAATTCAAATAGTTATCATCTCTGACCTAGTGTACTCATGTATCTGATAAACGCTGGTGACATCATGTTCTAGAAATTCTTTTTCATGCCTTACAAACAGTAACTCTTCACATCTCTGTGAGATTGTTACTACTGATAATGAGAAACTTGACATTGAGAAACTTTCTCATATTCACTGATGACTGAGAAACTTTCTCATATTCACACACCTGGTAAATAGAGGAGAAAGTATTCGAAGCAAGGAAGTCTAACTGCAGAATCCATATTTTAAGGCATTGTACTGTGCTGTATCTCATTCATTCGTATACTCACGTCGTCCTTCACTGAATGCCCATTATTATTGTTATCTAAAGTGTATCCCAAAAAAGGTAATTAGTTTGAAGATTTGGTTGCTGGCTGATGGGTTTTTGGGAAGTGATTGGATTTTGAAGACTCTAATATTATGAGAGGATTAATACACTGATGCGATCATGATTTCATGTCATTACTGGGAGATGATGAGGCAGGAGGTGGGGCTAGTTGAACAGTGAATTAGAGGGATGTGACTATACGTGGTCCCCAGATTCTTCCTATCTTGCTCTTTCTTTTACTGTCTGCTTCTTGACTTCCATGAGGTGAGCAGCTTTGCTATACTTCCAGGTTCTGCCATGATGTTTTGCTCAGGCCCATAGCAACTGAACCAGCTCAACAGGAACTGAAAGCACTGAAACTGTGAGCCGAAGTATGTCTCTCCTCTGTTTCCCATAGATACTTGGCTTCATAAATGCCTTTTGTGTCAAATACTGAGGAGAAAGAAATGCTTACAAAGTGCAGAAGTGTACTAAGTTACATAACAGGAGGGGGTTAAAGTAAGGACACTGAGGAACGTGTGGTCACAGCTAAACAAAGTCTGGGAGAAATGTAAAGGAGATGATTATGGAAATATAGTGGGTAGTTAGTTACCTGAGAAACAGGACATAGCATTTCAAGGGAAAAGGAATTTCAAGATGCAAGGAGGGTTAGTAACAAAGGTATGAAACAACTGGGGTGTTTGAGTGAAGCAAGGAGTGAGACAAAAAGAAATTGTATATACAGGAAGTGACCAGGGTAAGGGACATGAACTTGGTTCTGTCCACAAAATGTGTGTGTGTGTGTGTGTGTGTGTGTGTGAAATTCTCATGCTTCTATGTGGAATGCTCTCCAGAATACCAGAGAGAACTCATTTCTCTTCTTATTCAGGCAAGTCCATTCTTACTCCTCTGTTGGGAAAAACCAGTCAAAGTTGCACAACTCCCTTTTAAATTATTTCTTGAGAGACAGGTATCTCTTGATTCAATCCCTATGTATTTTCACAGTGCTAGGGATCATGAGTTATTGAAAAGATGAGGAAATAAAGGGATTTGGCTTTTAGAAACTTAACATCTAGAAATCCATAGTCTTCTTTACATATCTCATTGTGAGTGTAGTATGATGTTTCAAAATTTCTTTGCTTGCATAAAAGATCTTAAATGGATTGACATTATTAATGTTACACAGTGCATCCTTCATTCACAAAGAGGATTTGGGACACTGCTACTTAATGGTCAGAGCAGATTTTTTTACTTTTGGCTCATGATATTTTTCACTGTGCCATGTTCCTTCTGACCCCAAGTACATTTTCAAGTTCCTTCTCTTATGCACACCCTTCCTTGACAATGAGGATCACATGTATGTTTTTCTCTTCTACAATTCCCTTCCCCTCCTTTCCACCTATGAACACTCACTTACTCTTAAATTTAGAAATACTTCCTCTACCAAGACCTTATGGCCATCAAAATTGTGGTTAGATAGCCATTCTGCTTAATCTTTCCATAACCTGTGCATCACCTATCATAGCACCAACACGTCAGTCAGTGAGGACCTACTTGATGTTTTCACTATGAGATTGAAAGTTCCCTAAAGATAGAACACCTATTTTGCTAGTTTTATGTTCCTGGTGTCTACCAATATCTGGGCACGTAACAGAGTACTGGAGATTTTGATGACTTAGAACTTTATGAATGTACGATATATTCTTTATATTTTTCATATGAGGAAGAGGTTAATGTGTGCTTATTCCAATAAACCCACAATGGACTTCCATATAGAGATAGATATTCATTCAGTTTCAAGGAGCTGCTTGGTGGCAGAGCAGGGGCAGGAGCATGGGTGTTCCCCAAGGGACACATTTTTTTGGCAGGCATTATTGGTCAAAATGAAAATTATATGGTAATAATTTATGGTTCTTTTGAACTATATTTGATGTTAAGATAAGGTTTCCTATGTGCATCTAAATGCAGCGGAGTCTCTAGCTGTGTGACTGCTTCCACACAGATTGTACTGAATGGTGTCCATACGTGTTTTGAGCATTGTATCGAGGGCCATGCCCAGCTGTGTGAACTCTGGCTGTGCCACTGGAGCTGCCTTCATACATTATTAGTCCTGCTTCTGTGATAATATTTGATATTGAAGAACGCATTAAAATTGATGTTGATATTTGCACAAGTATTTTTCAACATTAATCAAACATGACAAGGAAAAATATTGCTACAGCTTACAAAATTAAGTATTTGAGGAGTGTTATAATCAAAGTAAGTAACAGCAACTCTAGCTTTGTTCAAGAAGATATAAAACGTGGCTACTGAACTTGCTTCCAGTTTATCCTTTACTTCTGGAGCTATAGAACACTAACTTAAAAGTACCTTAAAAATCTTTGAAACAGTGTATAAATTTCTGTAGTATTGTGAAGTATGCTCCTCTAGCCACTGTTTTTAACTTTTCCAAACTATCTCATCACCTTGGGTAGTTTGAGAAATATTTCCACAAACTTTGGGTTCATTTCCTCTTGGAACTTATCTAGTTTTTTTTAACCTTTTAACAATTTCTGTAACCTTTTCATAGATTTCTTCTACTTGGTATTTGGTTTCTTTTCCATTTGTGACCACTTGTTCTGCCTTAGGAGAGTTGGGAGACCTTGGGGGTCTTCTGTTGCCTTGCTTTCCTACATTCTTGAGTGTGCGTATGTCTGTTTTTTTATCATTTATGATCCCCAGGAAATTCAGATATTGGTTTAGAGATAAAACCACTTGTCACCTACCACTATGTTACCTTGGCTATAGTAGTAAATTCAGTGACATCAACGGTATCAAATGTTAAATGGATATTGACAATCTTTATGAACCACTCATGAACATCCTTAATCAGAAGTAAAGGGAGTATAATTTTAGGGAAGAAAATTACACCACCTGTATATTGGCACATGGCATACTTCAGATCGCTATGCTGGATGTAGGCAGCAGTGCCAGAGCTCAAAGATACCACAAGACTAATCACCTTCCCCTTCATCCCCTCTGATGTTCTCATTCTCCTGAGCTACCCTCTCACCATGGACTACTGTGAACTTCCTGATCCTAGGCCTCTCAGGGGGTCCCAGGTCTCTATTTAGCTCTCTCCCCTTCTCCAAGTCTATGTCCTAACACTGTGTCTTGCTCAGTCTCTACAGTAGGGTAATGCTTCAGTCCTGAAGGAAACTCTCCTCCTGTGTGTTTATCTCTAGTCAAGTTGGTCACCTTACAATAATTAGAGAACTCCAAATAGTAACAATGATAATGATATTAATAACTGTCTTAGTTACTTTCTTGTTGCTGGGACAAAGTACCAGACACCCAAAGTTAAAGAGGGAAAGGTTTATTTGGCTCACAGTTTGTAGAGGTTTCAGTCCACAATTGGCTGGGTCCAAGGAAGGGTGGCACATGGCAGAGAGGCAACAGTTCGCAGTGTGGAAGACAGAAAAAGCAACAAGAGAGAGTGAGACCTTTTCTGTCCTTTATATGGTATGCAATCTACTGGAATCAGGGTTGTGCCAATCCAATCAGTGGACTGATTCAGCAATCACCCACCCTTAATCTCTGCACTCTTAATCCCAGAATTGCACTACAAATCTGTCACACAATCTAGATTCAGCCACCTTCAAAAAAACCCCTATGACTGTATGAGGCTTTGGGGGGACATTTAGACACAAACCATAATGATAACTATATTTCCTGAGATTCTAGTCTTTGCTGCACACAGTCCTGGGTGTTGAATGTGCATCATCTCATTTACTTTCACAGAAACCCTATGACATAGTTGTTATTACCTGCATTTTACTAGAGGTCAATAGCTAATGCAGAGAGAAAGTAAACAAAAAACAAGCTCATGTCTAGCAGTTACTGTTAGGCAATTTTTTTTTATTCTTGCCTCAGTGACTACAAAACCCAAAACCTTTCTTATAGGATGCTGCACAGTTTCTCAAAGAATGTATTTCCTTATGTTTAATGGAAATTTTATTTTTCTAACTTCATATGTTTATGTTGGCTTTGCCTTTTGGAATTTCCCAGCAAAAAAACTTACCTATGTGTTTTAGTCTAGCTCTTCTGAAGTTTGAAAGGGCTGTCTATACTTTCTATATCATCATACATTCTCTATCATCATATGTTCTCTATACTTTTATACATGGGAGGAATTGTTGCCCTTACCAAGAAGGACCCAGAGACATCTCCTGTCATTTCTTCCACATAAGCATCCTGTGAACAGACAGCCTCCTATGAAGAGTGTACACACCAGACACCGAATCTACCAGCACTGATCATGAATTCCCCAGGCTCCAGAACTGTGAGGAATACATTTGTGCGGTCTACAAACAGCCTAGTACTTTGTTGTAGCAGCCTGAATGGACTAAGGTGATGCGAATTTAATTCCATTTCCCTGAAATGGTGTGTAGAAGTCCTAATCCCTTGTATCTCACAGTATGGCCTTATGTGGAGACAGCACACTTGCAGAGGTAATCCAGTTGAAGTAAAGTCACTAGGGTGGAACTTAATCTAGCCTGACTGGTGTCATTGTAAAAAAGAAAATTTGAACGCAAACATGCAGAGGGAAGACAACATAAAAAC
The DNA here is from genome assembly GCA_004363535.1 of Dasyprocta punctata. Taxonomy (NCBI): domain Eukaryota; kingdom Metazoa; phylum Chordata; class Mammalia; order Rodentia; family Dasyproctidae; genus Dasyprocta; species Dasyprocta punctata. The sequence goes on along the minus strand of RJWM01024706.1, from coordinate 12,257 downwards.
ACTAGGAGAGCACCCTCTAGAAGCCCAGGAGAGAGACCTGGGGCAGACCTCGTTCTCAGAGCTCCCAGAAGGAGCTAACTCAATCAACACCTTGATTTCAGACATCAAATCTCCATAATGAAGAAACAATATAGTTCTGTTGCCTAAGCCATCCAGTTTGTGGTGGTGTTTATTATGGCAGCCCTCGTAAAATCAGACACTACCAATGGGTCCTTTACCTTTCTTTCCCTTCACTTTGTTACCGCTGTAAATTCTGACTATAGGCAGCCTAATGTATCACTGTCACATTTGAAATTGGATGCCACAGCCAAAAATGTATGCTCTGACTAGTAAACAGAAGAGGTGAGTGGTTATTTTCTCTTTTTTTTCCTAGTTATTATGCTCAACTTATATACTATAAGAAGCTACACTGAGTTGCAGCAGCAGAATCTATTGACCCAGAACAGGTTTCCACTACTCACATGCACAGCTGATGCTTTGAAAACCTTTCGGAAAGGCATCTTTCTCTATGAAGCCTGCAGTTAATTCATGGTAAATGTAAAGTTTGGAGAAATAAATAAACTTCTTATTTTTCTCCATCTTCTCTCTGATGATGTAAAAATGGAACTATGTCTTTTGTAATATATCTTTTTTCAGATCACCAAACTGAAGACAGTATAAATAGCCGTACATGTGGAAACAGCAAGCACAAGACATTTCAGAATAAAGGAAGACATTTCGAAAAGGATCTGCTAGTGAGTAGAAGTATGAGCCACAGAACTCTTTTGGTAAATACATTAAAAGTAGCACTTCTAGCTAAATATATATTCACCAATATCAGAGTGAAAGTTGAATGGGTCTTCTCAGGTTAGGTTTATCTTTCCTAGTAAATGATTACTGAAGAAAAGGAATATATAAATCATAATGTTGACCCTCTTTTAATAGGTTATATAACTTGGGTTGTTTTCATAAGATTGGTGATAAATTTTCTCTAAGCTCTCCTAATTCTCTATACTCAGAAAGATGTATAGTGCATAAGTACATATATTACCAGCACAGGGTAGGAAAATATTTTTAGCGGTGATTTTTTTCTCTTGTGCAACTAGGTAACTTACAGGAATGTCAAGCATGTAACTTCGCATTGACGCTGTGTTCAATGAGCTAACAAAGGCCTTATTTCATAAATATGTTCATATATTCACACAGAGAGATATAGAGTTCATCATATTTTATACAAATTTGGAACAGTGCAGCGTGGCATATTACTAAAGTGTCACTTTATGGGCATGAAGTAATGTAAATGTAAGCTTCCCCCCACCCAATTTTCAAAAATTATATTATTTGAAAAAAAATTGGAATAAATTGTGAAACAATTTGATGCCATTGTCACAAGGTAATGTCACCTTATCCTTTATATAGGTCACTTGCCATACTTGTCAGTCTGCTATAATTCACTACTTTTTAAAAAAATTTTATTTTAAAGATAGTAAAATTCAACAAAACAAAACAGAACAAAGCCAATCAAATCAAAGCAGTAAAACTGGTACAGAACTTCAAATCAAGACACTAGGAAAACAATAGCTACCACAGTATATCTTGCTATCTTCACAATAGTTGCCCATCCCATCAAGTATAGCAAAACCAAACCAAAAACAAAACAGAATAAAACCAATCAAAACAGAATATTGAATAAAGCAAAAACAATTAATCAGAATAAAGCAAAACAGTGAGAACAATATTGGACTTCAAAGGCAAGATAGAAGGAAATCCCCCATATTTGCCATATTGTATACTGTCATCCTCCCAAGAGATGCTCACACTGCCAGCCCCAGGCCTGAAAAATCAACCAAACAATACAAGCTTTTAGTTGCTTTATGTACTTTAGTTGCTATCAACTTAGCTGGTCCTCTGAACCAGTGTGTTGCTCAAGGGGCAGCAGTTGATTCTCAGCTGGTGCACCAGTAGACTCATGGGAGGCGCTGACTTTTCTCTACCTGGAACCCTTTGCGCTGCTTACCAGGAAGCTGGCTAGTTGTATTATTGTTGGATCTTCCCAGACCCAGCATGGCAGCTTCTCAGGAGGCACCGATTTTTCTCTTCCTGTAATTCATGCCACTTGTGCACTTACTAGGAAGCCTGGCTAGTTGTCTTCTTCTAATTCACTACTTTTGATGACACTTCCATGATTCCCTAAATAGTTTAAATTGCTCTTGTGCTATTGTTTTAATGTAAATAAAGAGCAGAAAAAAAAAAGGTAAATGTAGGGAACTATCTCTCAAATGGGAAGGGGATTAAGAGATTGGGGAAGGGTAAGGGGACAAAAAAAGAAGAATTAAAATGTTAGGTATATATCCCAACTCCTCACCAAGGATGTAATCATTACACACTGCAAACATTTACTAATAAAAAATGCAATATGATGCTTTAACAACTTTATTTACATCTGATAGTAATGTCCTAAAAGTATTTACTAGGTAGTAGAGTTTAAGCTAATACTAAAACACACTCTAGATTTTCAATGATATTGGAAAGGAAGTAAGATGTTATATACACATGCAGAAGACTGTGGTAGATACCCTTTTCGGAGTGTCCACTGGTCCTCACCATCTGGTACTGACAATCTTATGTGATCGTCTCCTCTTTGGTAGGAGTTGAACCTAATGATTCATTTCTAATGGATAGAATATGGCACACAAAAGGCATGGCTGTCACTTTTGACGTCAAGTTACAAAAGACCAATTGCAGTCTTACTGGTTCTTTCTCCCCCAGCCACCCCACACTGTCCTCACCTCTTGTTTGAATGTTTTCATGAAGAAAGTTACCATGTTATGTATGAGCTGCCCAATGAAAAAGCCCAGGTTGGAAAGAACTGAGTGACTTTTGGACAATAGCTGGTGAGGAAATGAGGCAATCAGTCCATAGGCCAAACTTTTCATTATCTGGAAGTTCTATCTACCTACAAGGAATTGGATCCTGCCAACAGCCACATTCCAATTAAGCTTGGAAGTGGATCCTTTCCCAGTTGATGCTTGAGGTCATTGTGCCCCTTCTTGTTTCTTGAACTCTACCATAATTGTGAGCAATCTTAACCCAGAGGACATAGCGAAGCCCAGCCCAGGTTCATGGCCAACAAGAATTGTGGAATAATAAATATAATTGTTTTCAGTCACTGTTTGGGGGTAATTATTTTCACAGCAGTAGATACTAATTTAAGAACAAATATCCACCATGCTGCATTCTGTCACAAGTGGGAGAAGGCAGACTATGTGATATGGAGAGAGAAATAGTACTGAGAGAAGCTAAAGAAGCATAAAGGAAAACTCTATTACACCAGCTCTAGAGTTAACCCTTCCAAGAATGCATTTTCTCTTTTACATTTTTTCCTGCAGGCCCATTAACCTTCACTGGAGTGAATCTGGAGCTGTGTGCTATATTCTAGGACGCATTCCTCTCAGGGTAACTGGATTCCATTTGTTTTAATTGTACTGCTGAGACAAAAGAATCTTACAGTTACACATAACTTAAAATAGGACTTTAGACAGAACTTCCAGGTATTGAAAAGTCTTCTCCATGAATTGTGATGATTACAATTTGGATCTTCTTCGACTGAATGTACCTGAAAATTATTGAAATAAATCACAAAGATATGTTGATAAGATTCCATTTATGGAGCAGTGTTCAGGAAGCCAACTACTATTCCTGTGCTTTGGGAAGAGCTAACCCCCCCACCAACCTCCCCCACACCCCCATCCCAAATAGAAGGACAAACCAGGCATGATCATTTGGGGTGAAGACTGTGTTTTTTGGAGGTTTGTTTTTGTTCAGTTTTCAGCCTCACATTTCTTTCATTTATGTGCCTGACTTCCTTTGGAGGCTGCATCAACCCTTCTGGGCAAAGTAGATGCTAGGGTTGACCATCTTTTGCTCCTTCGGCAGAAATAGTTTTTGTTAACTTGAGTTTAAAAAGTTACCAAATCTGCAAAGAGCAAGAGCCTTCATTCTGCCTCACTTTAACATCAGGCCTCACAGATGTTTAATTCATGCACTAGCCTTCTGAGGTCAGGATTATTATCCCTATTCAGAGGATCTGGAAACCGAGGCAAAAAAGGTTGAGTAATTTATCCTAGGTCACAGGAGGGATCAGTGTCTGAGCTAGGATTACAGTTCAGGAAGCTTTGGATTCTAAGACCTGTGCTCAGACTGTACTTATTTCAAGCTGACTTGGCCTACTTAAAGTAAGCCTCCCTCCCCCACTCCTGCCCCTGGAGCCTGCTGTTGAGTATTTGAACTGCTGTCAGCATATGTGAAGGAGGTCTGGAGACCCAGCCTAGAAAACAGACCAGATATTGGCTGGCAGAAGTCTGACTTCATTATTGTTTAACAGGCAGTTTCTCCTCTGAAAACTGGTTGTCATATAGGAATATTTCAAAAAGCTTTTTCTCCTCATGCAATTTAGTCAGCCTTCATTAGTCTTCTTCCTATGCACTGGAACTCTAGCTATTTACGAGTGGAACACATCAGTGAAGTAAGCTGCCCGGCAATGGTAGATCATAATACAGAAATTCTCGTGGCTTTCTATTGAGAATTTTTCCCAATGGAGACCTCTGCATTTACCAGTGACTTTTATTTTAGTTTTCAGAGTTTTTCTGAGGCATACACTTCATGAGAAGATAGAAAGAAAAATATATACATGTGTGGTTTTGCTACCAGTGTTAATATTAGCAAAATAACAAAATTTCAGTGTTCTATGAAAAGAGAAAGAGCAGTTCAGAAGAAACATTTTTAGAATACTGGGTGTGGAGGGAGAATATCTGAAGTGATGTGTGATTTGTCTCCATTTTTTTTCTTAATTTTAACCAATCACTTAACCTCTCTGAAGGTACAAAGACAAACCAAGGGGTTCTCGCTCATTGGTTCAGTGTGGTGAGAAAGATGAATGGGTCACCAGCTATGAGACAATGTGCTTCATACCCTATTAGTGTTATGATCAAAGTGCTCAAGAAGCCCAGCAGAAACAACATTTAATCCCTTCCTTGATTTTTACTGCATACAAAACAAAAAGTATTCTAACTGGATGACCCTGATAGACCTACTTAAGTAAGAAGGGATAATACTTAGATGACAGGACTGCTTAAGTGATAAAGAGACTTAAGGCAAGTCATGGGAGATGAAGAATGAAAAGAAAAAGGGGTAAATCTGGGACCAAGCTAGAAAGCCTAGGCTATTTATGAGGAAAATGAGGTTGCTAATGAACATAGCTGTCCACATATTCAAGTTTATAATTCAGGCACCTTGACAATAACTGGTAGAGACACAGAAGTCACAGACTCGTTACTCACTTGGAGGTGGTTCTCAGTGGGGGTGACGTAATTGTTTGAAAGAAAATCGAATATGCGTGTAGTAAGAACCATGAGGAATCAAGACAGACGAGCACAGAGCAGAGACACAGAATATTCAATCTGGCCTGGGAAGTTGAGAAAAGGCTTCCTTGTGAAGGGGATGACTCCGGTGAGTCACCAGTGCAGAAATAGGAGGAAGGAATGAGAAATGGGTGGAATTTGAGGTATAAAAAACCATATGTATAAAGACAAGAGACATGGAAATGAGATTCCCTTTAGATTATGAAAAAGTTCTGCGAAAATATCACCCACCTTTCCAACTTCCTTTAATGTGGTGGAGAAACTGAAGCAGCAGATGACTACAGTGCATGGGAGAGCGTGCCCAGTAGGAAGAAAGTAAAATCAATCAATAAACAGCAGTCTATGCTGCATGTCACATACAGAGAGCACCAGCACATTAGTACCAGCAGCACCATACAGAGAGTACCAGCATGCTATTATGCCAAGCACATTCACTGCTTAGGGTCAAGAGTGTTGAACATTAATTTGTTAAATTAAGTTATAATGATGTTTGCCTTTTTCAGTTGCATTACTCATCAGAAAACAATTTTTTTCTCATCAAATTAATTATAAATTGAGAAACTAATAGATAAGGAATTGAGGAAGAGGCTTAAGAGAGCTGCTGCAGAAAAGTTGAGAAGATTGCCATATAGGGAAAGTGACCCAAAGGGCAACGGAAGAGAAGGCAGATACGCGTTTACTTAGTGCAACATGTATCTATGGAACTCTGTTACGGCTTAGATCTACAATGTTCCCCAGTGTTCCAGAGGTGGGGCTTTTGGAAAGCGAATTAACATGGGAAACACTGTACTCATCAATAGATTAACCCATTGGTGAGTTCGTAGCTAAGTTAGGAGGTTGGGCCTAGTTAGAGGAGATGGTCACTGGGGCTATGACCTGGAAGGGTGTATTCTTATCTCCAGATTCTCTGTTCTTTCTCCCTGCTTCCTGGAAACCATGGGCTGAACAACTTTCTTTCACTACAAACTTCCACTGTGCACTTTCTATCTCAGAGCCAACCAACCATGGACTGATCTCTCCTACTGTGAGCCAAATTAAACCTCTTTTCCTTTATTTTGCAGGTGATAGGTATTTTGTCCCAGCAATGGGAAAGTGACTAACATAGACTTCATTGTAAAATAATGGCATTCAAAGAAGCACTTGAATCATATTTTATGTAGTTAACTATGAAATGCATATTTTGTATTCAATATTTGTTCTTCTTACCATCTTTTCTTGAAAATTCTCTATTTGTTCTCCATGTTTTAAATTAACTTTGCAGTTGTTATCTTTTAGAATTACAATTACTGTTAGGAAAGTTTATATTATTTGCAAAGTAAAAACCATTACAATACAGAAAAAGCTCATGAATCTCTAAATCATTAATATCGACAGTAAAAAATGCATTGTGTTGACCAATAAACCAAGTAAAATAGGTGTTCACTTATCAGCAGGTCTTAATTAGTGAAGTACCTGACAGTTAGATGCCTCCATACATACAGTCATCATCATCCAAAATTTATTAGAGAAAATATTGAAATAATCAGATAGTGATATTCAGATGATGGTGAAAATACATTCCAATAAAAATCACATTTACTAATATTTCTACACTATTTTTCCACTTCACCTTAAACGTGAACATTAAATATTTTTTTTGGCTAATGTTCTTTTAGAAATCTCTTTAGGATGAAACAGGCCAAATAAAATCTTTAGTTGTTATTTCAGTTTTAATTGTGTTGTAGGAAGTTCAAAGTTGTTGATGCCTTTTCTCTGTAAGCACACTGTAAATGTAAGAATAAAAACATTTGTCATAATAATATATCTTCAGATTTGTAAAATGGGAGAAAATATTTGAACAGAGGGTTCTGCTTGTGATTCCATGATTTGGTGAGAGGGCTATTTCTCTAGACAAGACTTTCAGAACCTGCAAAGACAGAGGCCGAGGCAGTGAGTATATCTAAGGAACGGCAAGGAAATGGTATGAGAAATTCATGAATTAATGCTTTTATTATAATTCTGTGTAATTAAATTCATTTAAATATATTGTCTACACTGAGGAAATAAAATGTACATCATTTGGTTTCTTGATTTTAGAAGAGGAATTTGTGGCCAAATATAAGTACTAGGGAGAGTTGGAATGGAAAACTGAAAAAGTACTTAATTCTCAGAAATCGGGAACTGTTAGCTGGGCATGGTGGCACACATTTCTGATCTCAGCACTTGGAAGCTCGGGCAGAAGAGGTACTGTAAATTCAAGGGCAGCCTGAGCTACATAGTGAGGCCCTCCTGCCTCAAAATGAACTAACCAAGAACTGAGATCTGAAAAACATCAATCAGAAGTCAAATCGATCCATTTTTAAAGATTTAATGTGTTCGTCATTTTGGAGAATACAAAGAGATGAGAAAGCACCTCCCTGCCTTTAAGGTAATTGGTGCTCTTGGAAAAATAAGATAGATGAGAGAAAACCCTGAAAAACGAAAGGCAGCAACACTCAAGGAGATGATAGAGTAACAGAAATTATCATTGCTAAAAGAGAGGTAGCTACCTGGGGGAATCAGAAGGACTTCCTGGAAGAGGCAACAATTAGGGACATAGTATTTGAATGAATCAGCAGGAAAGGGGGAGATTTGCATATTAGGACCAGAAAGGATGAATGAGAAAATAAAGGAAATAAAACTTTTCAAGACAGTAATCATGAAACATACCAAAAGTAGAACACACATATAAATCCAGAGAAGGATTTTGTGTTTGCCCACTAATTAGTCAGTTTATGAGCAGTAATTGAGTCATGGGTCTAGCTCATTCCTGGCTCTGATGGAAAATGTGAAAAGGAGAAATTTCGGTATTTAACAGGCTCAGCTTACTGTAAGAGAGAACAATGTCTCACAAAATCATTTATGCTGCTTTATAACATCCTATAAGCATGCATCATGTTTATTTGTAGAGTAAAAAGTTTGTATTTAATGCAATTTAGGAAGTAGGGAAGAGTAAGAATCAGTGGCTTCAGGAAGAGTACTCGATGACCACAACTTAGAAAGATGGCTCACATTCAAACAGGTGTCACAGAGGAAGGATGGTATGTTCCGAAATTAGCTGAATGTGATATTTTGTGGCTATTCTTATAAGTGGCTGCATAAATAGGGAGCCCAAATTTAATGCTGTTGGAATAGATGACTTTTTTGACAAGTTTATGACAAACTCATATTTCTCATGAAATTGAAAAATGACAGACTTAGATATCAGAAAGGTCAGAAATAAAATTCCCAGTCCACTATTTTTTATTTTGATTAAGTGACTTAAATTCTTTTTGGATGAATTTCTGGCCTATTAATTGAGGCTAATAAACCTCATCACACAGACTTGCTTAGAGAATCCTACAAGGTAACCCGGGGCGATAATGCATCTACTTGGATGTCTGCTTGAAAAATCCTAGTTCCTCTATTTTACTCAGGAAAGTATAGCTTCTTGAAAGTGGGTTTTTCAGTGAAAACTAGAAGTTGCTGTCAACAAACACTAGCCTGAAAATCCCAGATCATCAAGTTTGCATGCCTGTATCTGGTGAGCTGAGCAACTATTTTAAAGACAACAATATGTAATATAATAACCATTGTTAATTTCCTATCATCTTGTTTTGAAATTCTGTGTTGTTTTGATTGTTTTTAAAATTCTCTTTAAAAAAAAAAGAATGAAAGGAAGGAAGCCCCAGATCATAAGAATGACAGCTGGAAGAGGCTATTATCCAATTACTTTTGTTTTTATTAATCACACAAACCCAAACCTTTTGCTACTTCATTGAAAAGTGCAAAGTTGTAATTAAATGGGAGGAGTTGTGCTTTTAGAGTCAAGCACGGGTAAAGCTTGTAAGACCACAGACCGATGAGTGTTAAGACTCCTGTTTGTCAAGTGGCTCAATACTTGAGCTTTGGGGAAATGGCTCTTTCATAATTTTAAACAGTTGGTGAATTCCCATTCAAGGCAAGATTCTCAAGGGGAACTCAATATAACCTCTGTTTAATTCCACTTGGTATTTCATTTCTCTTTTGTTTGCCAGGCATTAATTATTAAATGAGCTTCATATTGATAATTATAGTGCATCTTATTTATTAATGACTCACTATTAAGTTTAAACTTAATATCCCCAGGGCTTCTTGGGTCTTTGTTTTTGCAGGTCATTGCTGCTTTTATCTTTGCAGGACTAAAAGTTGAGAACGTTTCAAGCTTTGGGGTTTAAGGTAGATGGGTCTTGATGGTGTGATTACCCACGACACAGTTCATTACCACTAATAGAGTTACCCATGCAGCCAGAGAAAGAAAAGTGAGCCTGTGAAATAGTGAACTAATAGTCAATAAATTATTACACCAGGGGAAAGCAATCATACCTAAGAGCTGTAAATGGCCAGAGCGCAGGAGAACGGGTTGAACTTTTAATTTGGTCAGAATATATGTTCTTTTGGTTCTTTTTCAGAAAGAGAGATCTCATTTTCAAAGCTCTCCCTCCATTTTTCCTCCTTCTTTGGGTCAGAGTGGATATAGTAAGAGACACAGACTAATCAAGGCTGCTTTCTATGGACCTCATTTCCTGGCTTGGGCTTCTCACAAATTGAGAATTATACCCAAATGCTTATATTCAAGATTTCAGTGACCTAGACTGCAAGTTTACATTATGAGAGGATAAAAATTCATGGTTTTGTCTCACAGGGGAAAAACATATATCCTGTCTGGTAAACATTCTCAGTGTGCACTTTAGAGAAAGATGTAATTAACAGCAATGAAACTCCATAAACTGAGGTCTACAGGGCCCAGATGGTTCCTTGGGGATCACTGTGCCTTTGGTGCCTTGGTCTCCCCCAGTTAGGAATCACTCCCTTGGTTGGTTCACTCTGTCACATTCCACTGATCAGATAAGCTTTTCTGCCTCTGCACCCCAAGGGGTCTCTTGCAATTGTTTTCCTGTGGTTTACTGCTCCCATAGTGCCCTTCTTTTGGAGTCTATTCTCAATATCTCCAAAGTAACCCCTTCTGAGCTTCACCTCAAGTCATAGAAATTCTTAATGAGTCTTTTCTCATGCATAAGAAGGAAGGCTTCCCTGTAGCTCCAATGTTCAACTGAGATTTTGAAGCTTTTATCCATCCTTGAAATGAAAAAGTCAAAATCTTTCATCCACAACATTATACTCTTCAGTCTCTCCCCCCCGCCACCCTTAGCCAATGGAATCATTCAAGGTAAATCATTCTATTCCTCATGGTGGTTCCATAGTGGTTTGGATATGTTGGGGGTCTATTTTGCATTATTTTGTAGGGAGCAGTAATTGTGCTTGGTCATTTTTATCCATCAGGTTGAAAATGTGTGTGTGCATTTATTAAAAATGTTTGATTTTAGAATGATTATTGATTTATAGAAAAGCTACAAGACAGTAAAGAGAGTTTCTACCTACTCCTTCTTCAGTTTCCCTTGCTGCACTGGTCACAGCTAAGGAGCCAATATTTGTACAGTGTCATTAACTCCACACTTGATTTGTATTTCATTATTTCCTAGCGTCTTTGTTTCGTTGTTGTTCTAGGATCTCATTCAAGCTACCACATTACCCTTGGCTGTCATGTCTCTATCTTCCTGTGTGACAGTTTCTCTGACTTTCCTTTTTTTTTTATGACTTTGACAGTTCTGAGAAATTCTGGTCAGGTATTGTCCTCCAAGTTAGGTTAGTTGAGGTTTTTCTTATGCTAGACTTGGGTTATGTGCTTTTGGGAGGAGAACCTCAAAAGTGAGATGTCATCTTCCTTACATTTCCCCCAAGGGCTTGCCCTGTGTGTGTGACTCATCATTGTTGATAGTGACCTCCATTATGTGGCTGAGTTAGTGCAGCTGGGTTTCTATGCTGTAAGGGTAATTTTCTGTCTTTCTCCCCTTTCAATGCTCTACTCCTTGGAAGCAAATCAATAAGACAAAACTCTTAGTTCTACTTTCAAGAAACAAGGGGTTAAGCTTCACATCCTTGAGAAGAAATATTGTTATAAATTGTTTAGAAATCAGTGTGGCAATTTCTCATTAAACTAGAATTAGAGGACCTATTTGACTCAGCTATTCCCCTTCTGAGTATCTTCCCAGAAGTATTAAAAACATCATACCACGTGATATATGTGCACCCCTGTTTATTGCAGTATAATTGGTAATAGATAAATCTTGGGAAACAACACAAATGCCCATCAACTGAGGAATGGATAAAAAGATGTGTGTGTGTGTGTGTGTGTGTTTAAATATAATGGAGTACTACTCGAACATAAAGAAGGATCAACTTGAGGCTTTTATAGGTAAATGGATGCAACTTGAAACCATACTCATCAGTGAAATTAATCAGACCCATATGTGTAAATGTATTATCTCATTAGTGTGAGAAGATGAATGAATAAATAGGATCCCAAATGTGTAATAGATATTATGAATTAGGAAGAAACTGTTCAAAAAAAAGAGAGAAATCATGATGGGGGAAAGGTGAAAGGAAGGAAGGGAAAAGGAAAAAAATCTATATCTATATCTATATCTATATCTATATCTAAACAAGATAAGTAAGATAGTTATGCTGATAATTTCTCTTAGTTCATTGAAAAGAAAGGTTTGTGCTAATATTGTTTGGACAATATCTCATGCCTATATCTTGCAGCTTGAGTAACTGCACCAAAAATAACAATTCACAGTGTATTAATTATTGTTACTGTCCTATTATCTTGTTTTGAAATTCTGCTTTTTTCCTTTTTAAAATAAAAACAATTATGTAGAATTCTTCTATAAGGAAAACGTTATTTTTCTTATTTATTTATTCATCTGTTCCTTTTCTGTATTGAGATCATAATGTCTTACACCATTCTAAACTTCTAAA
>RJWM01024705.1:0-30402 GCA_004363535.1 Dasyprocta punctata | reverse complement strand
AGGTGGAGATTTGAGTGGTGTATGAGGTCGGGTTTCTGTGAAGCGAGGAGTGGGGGGGTCGAAAGAATGGGGGAAAAAAGCTGAATAATGCAATTATGGATTCTCTGTCCTAGAGTTGACAAAAGCTGGTGCCTCAAAAGCTTCTTTGTTATGGGATTATATAATGATCCTGGTGTCATTATGGGTAAAAAAAAAAAAAAAAGATTGAGTAATAATAATAAAAGAAGTATCCAGACACAGCAGTGAGGAGCTTGTTTTAAAGAAAAGCTTGCATGTGACACTAGGCATGTTACTAGCAGAAAGACAAGATCCTAAAGAGTTGATAAATAAAGGAGATAGAGAGGAGAGAGGGAGGAAGAGAGAGAGAGAGAGAGAGAGAAAGAAAGGGAGAGAGAGAGAGAGAGGCCTGTGTTGTGCATGATTAAGAACCAGTGAAAGCACACTGATTATTCGGAGATACTAAAAACAGATTCAGGTAAGACTTGTTCCAGCCCTCTGGAACTGAGTTTCCCACTGGCGAGTTTTAGACCACAGTACCAAAATACAGCAAAAGCAAATATGCAGAAAAAGCCTCCGGATCACTCCTCCTTCCAGCCCAAGAGCTGCTCAGATGCAAACACCAGTCCAAGAGTGGGACAAGACACAGAAAACTTTGCACAGCAGGAGTGAGCTAGCAGCCTGCTGGCCAGGTTGGAGACAGCGGCTGCCGGCTTTCACACTGGGCCTTGCACCTTGACGTGAGTGGTCAGCTCCCCGGGTGCAGGGCACTGTCCTTAGGTACCTAGCCTCGCCCACACCCTGGATCCTGGGAATTCATCTCTCCCACCCTCCTCACCTCTCCCCTTCTCTTCTCTTCCCTTTCTCCTCCCCTCTTCCTTCTCCCTCTCTCCTCTCCTCCTCCTTGTCTGTCTCTCTCTTTCCTAGTCCTGGATTTGGGAAGTCATGGGAGGAGAGGTTTTCCTCACCCCAACCAGCTACTTTCTTAGAATCCACACAATTCTCTGCAATGATACTCTTCGAAAGTCCCCTGTCTACTCCCCCAAAAAGTTTAGGAATTCAGTCCACATTTTCCAATCTGATATGACTGAAATTCTTTTTGAACAAATTCCAAAATACAAGGAAGGGTTTTTTTTCCCCTTGTATAGAAATTATCATCGCAATCACATCAATGATATCGCTGTCTCTATGGGAATGATAGCCGGAGCAGTGGGGTGTTCTTTATTTCAATTCTTCGTGGATCAACTGATTATACTCTGTCTTCTTTTGAACCTGTTATTGTAAGTCAAGTGATTCTTTATAAGTGACAGCTCGGACAAAGAGCTGAGCAGGGCAAAGCAGGTAGAAAGGAAGTGGCCATATGGACTTGGAGAAAAGGCACTTTCCCTCCCCGACAGAATGGGGGGTGGCGGGTCCCTTTTAACCCACCAGCCGCTGGCCCGCCTGGGCCTTGGAAGGCATGGAGTCTGCAGTGAGTCCTGTTGTGACCTTGGGGGTCGGCCTGGGTAGTGGCCGCCAGCCCCACGTGCCCTTCCAGGCCAGGAGGCCATAGGCGCCCTTGGCCACTAAGCTCTTGCGCCTCAGGAAGATCTCGCTCCAGGCGACCTTGGGGACCTCAGCAGGTGCTCCTCGGGGTATGACGAGGTTTTCCATAGTCAGCGCCCTCTGGGTAAAGACCACCCACGACCTGGGGACCAAACTCTACCTCTCAAACCCAGCAGACAACTACGGCGGGGGTTCACTGGCGCCCCCTGTCGGCGCCCATGCGCTCTGCATTCTTCGCACCGGCTTTGGGGGACGCAGCAGGAAACCTGCGGGTCTGTGCTTGCCGCAGGTGGGAGTCAAGGTTAAGGATGGAAGGCACTGGAGATAAGCAGAGGCCTGATGTTCGCCAGGGGCCGAAACTTGACCCCTGACTGCCACTGAAGCAGGGACAGTCCAGATAGACTCTTGCAATGCAGTCTGTGGTCACATACACAATGTGTGGCCCTGGGGTGCTTCTCCCTTCCCCCAGGCTTTTTTCCTTGTCCCTATCTTTCTCCCCTGGCTGTGGCAATGCTGGGAATGGCTCCCTGTACCTCTTCTCCAACTCCGGAGTACTTCTCCCTGCTCCTGCCCTGCCTAACCAAGATTAGAACCTGTGGCTGAATTTTCAGCTGATTTCCCACCCATGAGCCCACCCAATGCCCACATTCAGGGGTCCTGCTTCACCACACCTCTTAGCCACCCCTGTAGGCAGCCACTTTTCACCCAGGGGACTCTGACCAGTGCTTTCCCCATCTGAAGCATCTCCAAGGAAGCTCCAGCCTTCCAATTTCCTACAACAGATGAATGTCACTGGGAACCTGGGCTGGTGGGTGAGGTGGGTGATGACTGTACGAAGGTGGTGAGATCAGCTCTTGATTGGATGACTCCTGAATTAGCTCAGCAGTGAGGCCAGGAGGACATTCACGCTGGGCCCTCATCAGGACCTCTGTAATAAGTGTCCCACTGCTCAAGATGCCTTCTTTAAAAGGACTCCCTGTTATACCAACAAATTTACTCAGATCTCTGTCGTTCCATTTGCAAAACTGACAGTAGTCCTTAACATGTTACTGTCCTGGTCAGTACTTACTTTGGAGTCGCTCTTTCAGTCACAGCGGTATTTGTTTTACTCTTGTTTCTGCATCACTCCTTTTTGCCCTTCACTGTCTCCGCTCCTTACAGTTCTGCCTCACTCACTGTATAGAGAAACTTGAAACTAGACGTTGAGGTGGACATTATCTATGCCCTGGAGTGAAGCACAGAGGAAAGTGCCCCAGGAGGATGGCTCTGGCTCTGAATGGAAAGGCAAATCACAACATTTGTGCCTTTACACACACACATATCAGTTTCCCCACTGTGCAAAAAATACAGCTTCCAGCTATGTGCAAGATGCCATAGACCACTCAGAGCCAGTAGTTTTAAGAAGATGGTGGATATCTTCTTTAAGCAGAAGGAAACAAGATGTCATGAAATCTGTAGAAGCTCGATGTCAGGTGAGGACTTGATTTGGATGCCTGCAGGGCCCTGCCTGGCTCTCATGGGAAGGCTTTGCTTCTCAATCTCAGGGCTGGGAAAAGCATCTCTTCCAATCAGCTGACCCTCCTGTACTCCCAGAAGAGCTGCCTGAGCTTCCCTATGAGGTCTCCTTGATTTCCTACAGGGTTTTCTTGACTGCTGAGGACTTAGAGTCTCTCTCTACCAGGCTAAGGATCAGCCTTCTCAGTCATTAGGACTCCAGGATGAATAACCTCTCACGGGGCACCTGGAGAGGTGGTGGGTGGTCCCTTAGTAAGAAGAAATTGAGGGTGCATCTGACCTACTTGGTTAGTCTGTCATGAACCTTTGGTCCCTGGACAACTTATATTTTCCTCCAACATTCCTTTTTAGGTACACCTTTCAAAGAACAAGAGTGCTGTTGTCCCACAAGCAGGAAGAAAAGAGGGAGAGAAGGAAGGAAGGAAGGAAGGAAGGAAGGAAGGAAGGAAGGAAGGAAGGAAGGAAGGAAGGAAGGAAAGAAGGAAGGGAGAGAAGGAGGGGAGGGAGGGAGGGAGGAAGAAAAAGAGAAAAAGAAACAGAGAGACAGAGAGAGAGAGAAAGAGAGCAAGCCATATCCCTCTCTGAGCTTTTCTAACAGAGGGACAAAGTCAACATAAAAACATTTATTGTCTTGGCATAATTGCCCAGCAACAGCCCCTGCCTGCCCTTTCCCACCCTGAGGGTTTTTGGGTTGGCTTCTCTCTCATGTTCCAGCCAATCAGGACATCAAATCTTTCTGGACAATGATTGGTTCAAGAATAAGCATGTGACTGGCGCCGAACCAATCAGAGTGAATTTTTGTTTTTGTTTTTGTTTTCAAACAGGGACTAGCACAGGAGAGGTTAAATGCTGGAGAATTATAGTCTGCATCCCTTTGCTAAGCGATCAGAGCACAGAGCTTGCAGAGGTCACCAAGAAGAACCTGAGAATGGTACCAACACAGCCAATGGGAGAGCAGAGCAGAGAGAAATGGTCCTACTTGCTTTGAATGAACCCTAAATCCGGTCACACTTGAAGTTAGTTCTACCTCTGCAACTTTCTGTTTTATAAGCAGACACATTTTCTTTAGCTTAATTAATTTTGTTTTTGGTTTTCTGTCATTGACAGAGAATGAGACCTGGTATACTTAGCACCTGACGAGAACAAAGAATACCTGGGCCAGAGACTGAGAAACTCAAAAACAAAGCTGGAATGAAGGGCAGAAAAGTAGGGCATGGCTGCCAATGCTCTTCCCACCCGAAGAGCAATTTAAGAACTCACCAGAATTTTCTTAAAGTTCCAGGTATGCCATGCTTTGCGTTTGCTCAGTTTGTAAATTGAGTTTTTAGAAATTAAATTTGATTTCCCGGACTGAGAGAGTTGATTATTTAAGGCATCTCAACAGACAAAGTCTTTTGTAAAATGAATGATCAGGTTCAGAAATAACCAATAGATGGTAATTCATTTATCATTCTAATTTTCCCTCCTCCAGTTTTATTTTCTAAGCAGCTCCAACCTGTCGAGATGCTTTCATGACATCTTTGTGTAAGTTAAGAAAAGGCCAGAGAAATGTTCTGAGCATTCTTGGATACAATCATAGCTCTGCATGTCTGTTCCTTTTCAAGGATGTGGCCCTGAAACACTCTAGACCATACAAGGGCATCACTTCTGGGACCTGCAGTTGTCTACAACAGCCAATGTCAAGTTTGAGGCAGGATTGGGGGAGAAGCCGTGAAGTTAGTGGCATTTCAGACCAAAATGTGGCCCGTGTTTTGTTTGCTTGAGGAAGGGGAGTCTTAATTATATAGTCCACCATGAAGTAAATTTGAGAGACTGTTGAGGCTACCAGTTGAGACAAGTATATCAAATTTAAGAATGCAACTGCTGGTGGAGATTCAAGAGGTTTCCTAAGATTTCCAAAGATTCAAGAGTTTTCCTAAGGCATTAATTCACCATGCAGCACTCAACCAACTTTTGGCTTCTATTTTCCCAAAGCCCCAGTTGTGAACCATAATTTTACCTAGAGAAAAGGTGTAAAGTTTGTTACTAGAAGTAAAGACCAAATGTGGAATGGAGCATCTTTCAGGAAAAGTTATAGTTAGCCCTTAGCTTATAAATGCAGCCTGGTCTTAGAGGCCAAGCAGAATCACTAAGAATGATCTCCAAGGTTTATTTATATAAATGTTGACCTTCATCATCTTCTAGGCAGCATTTCTCCACAAAGAAGCAACTGGGAATCATACAAGAATAAGTAAGTTAAGGTGAAAAGCATGTGCCTTGACTCTGGTTGCTACTTGAGATCCCTGTGCCAAGATCACTCCCATGGCAAACTCTCCCTGGGCCTGCATAGGAGCCAGACCAAGGAGGTCGAGTGGAAGGTGGGCAAGGAGCCTGGAGAAGCATCTTTACTATGGAGACAATTTCCACCAAGGGGCTAAGTTGGTCTGATGGATTTAGAAAGACAGAAAGGAAAGAACTGAGACAAAGGGATAGGGTATATGCTGAGGATCTAATGACTATCAATGGTACCAGACTCCAAGACAGAAACCAAGCTGAATCAGATGTTCACTGTGGAGGAAATAGGCAGTGTAGCTCAAAGGGGCTACCTGGAATCCCTGGAAAGTCTTCAGCAGGTGTATCTGCACCTGCACTCAAGGATTAATGGGAGACAGGGGTGGTACAGTGGACCTTGGGGTCTGCTGCTACCTGAGGACATGGGCACCTTAAATATGGAACAGCATTGGTGACTGAGGGCAAATGAGTTCATCTGAGGGGGCATTTGAAATGCAGTTTTGTCCACCCCAGATTAGCCAGGCTTCCTCTGGCTCTGAAAGCCCCAATCTGCAGACCTCCCTTGGCTCTAGCCATTTTGCCATGGTGCTACCTTTGTCTCTGTGATAAAAGCCTATTCTCTGCACACAGTTCAGAGGTTCCAAAAGGGTAGACCCCAAGTTTAGGTGATTGCTAGACCTCAGGCCTAGCCCAGCCCCTGGCATAATATAAGACATTAGGAAATATTGATGGAACTAATCAATAAACTAATTAATCATACCTAATAATAAATAATGTGTACTATGTACCGGGTACTGTTTTAAGCCCTTTACCTTCATTAACTAGTTGCATAAATGAATGAATACATATATTCATTCATACATACATGAAAAGCATTGCCAAAAGTGAGTTGCTGCCACTAGAAATTAGTTACAACCTTTAAAAATTAATGGATAGTTTTCTCTAATATTAAATAACACTTGAAGAATAGCTAGGAAACATAAAATGCACACTGATGATTATATCTCCCTTCATCTTACCCTGTTAGCATTTTGTGTTTTTCCTCCCAAGCATTTTTCTGTGCATGCCAATTTTTTTTTACCAACTTTGAATCAATTCATATAAACAATTTTGTGTCCTGCTTTTGTTCTCTAACCTTGTAGCAAGGTATTTCCCTAAGTCATTAAATATTCTTTGAAAACATGATTTTATGGCTACATAATGTTCTATCACATGGATGCAACATAATTTATTTAAACAATCTCTTATTTTGGAGCATCAAAATTGTTTCTAATTTTTTTTTTTGTCATCCCCTTAAAAGTATTGGTGTGAGCATTTTCATGGCTAAACCTTTGTTTGCATCTGTGTGTTTGCTCAGGATCTGTTGATGGAAGCAAAATACTGTGCCAATGGGAATGGAGATTTTTTGAAGCCCCTGATAGGCATTGTCAACTTTCTTTCTAAAAAGCGTATGCCAGCCTCTTCTTCTCACGCTCATCTATCTTCCTCCTTTGGCTTCTTCATGCACAGTGGGCTTTAGGGCTTGTCTTACAGGCAGTCACATGGATTGCAAAGGAGTTGGCCTTCTAATTCTGCTGGTGTTACCATGGTCAACAGGTTTCTGTTGTCCCCAGACTCACTCTTCAGCTCTGGAGAAACCTAGGCTATCTCTTGGTCTCCAGGAAGGGAATAAATAGAACCTCCGTGGGGTCAAAGGAAACAATGTGTCTCTGTGCTCTGGCTTTCCAGATAGGCTGTGCATCTAGGAGAAGGACAGTTCCAGCCTGTAATAGTGAAACAACGTCACCGCAGGAACCTGGTCCAACCCCTGCCTGCTGCCTACTCCACAGCCTTGCCTTCTCCGCAGCTGAGATTCCACGCTCCTCCGTCACCAGCCCCTTACTCACTCTCAGAGTTATCTTTACCTTTAGAAGTGATTTTTCCATTGCTCAAAAAAAGAAGAGGGAGGGGTACCATGGACAGGCAGCCACACATTCAAGGGCCAGAATCCCTTGGTTCAACCCCAATCTGCATCACTTCAGAGCTGTGTGATCTCAGACAAGTTGTGTATCTCCTACCTTGCATTAACCGCCACATCTACAGGATGAATCCCTGCTTCATAAGCACATTTAGAGAACTGTGTGAGTTGGCACTTAGCACAATACCTGGCACAAAGTAGGCATTCCCTGTTCATATCAGTGATATATAAAAGTTTTATGTGCATTTAGTTTTTCATTAAAAAAAGACTCATAGCATTCCATGCTTTGGGTTTAGCTGTTCAGGGATGTGAAGACATTTTGGAGCCATGCAAGCCCCAGGTGCTCGGCCCCACACCTGTCTCCCGGCCTCGGCCCCTGTTTCCTTGTGAGCAGCTCTTTCTGCGAAGGCATCCATTGGTTCTTACTAGAAACAGAGGTACAGCTTACTGTGTGCAGGGCACTGCACATTGGTAAACTATTCAGGATAGCAGATCTGAGCTGGTGGATCCAGAATGGGCTTCATCTTGTCACCTAACCATGGTCACTAGTGGCTTTCAAGGGAAGTCAGGATTAATATGGTCACCAGGATGCTGCTCTTTCTCTTTTGCAATAAGCATATGCAGGTCACGCATTTTAAAAGCCAAACTTAGCACTGTAGCCACATTTAATCTGGGCTAACCCTAGCCTTTCACCTCTCTTCTCTAATATCTGTGGAATGCCTGGAAGACCATGGGCAGATATTTTATGAATCACTCATTCATCTTTTCATAAATGCAGCAGGAAGTTGGCCTTCCTGAAGTTGGTTGGTGGAAATATAATTGCTAATGCAAGTAATGTCCAATTGTCCAAAAGTACAAATCAACGAAATTACTAGGGGAGCTAGAAGTTAACAGCCACAACCACAACAACAAAATCACAGTATAACTGCATCCCCTAAACACCTAATCCCCACAATACCACCTGGACAAGCAGTGGCCTGCTGCTACGGCCTCAGTGCTGAAACTAAGAACCATTTAGCACAAAATCCACCCAGTCACCTAGCAAGCCAAGCACAGCATTTTAAGCTAAGGGTCAGCACATCAACACCTTGAGATGTTTCTGCTCCAAGTTGCCTGGACTTTACTGTGAATGCAATGAGAAACAAAGGGTTTTCTAATAATAGAAGATGCATTTTTGCTGCTTGGATGTTCCTGCCCCAATGAGAAGTGCAAAACCTAACAGGACAGGAGGAAAAAAGTCCCTGTACCACCCTTCCAAAAGAAGCATGGTCGCCCAGTACCCAGCAGCCCTAGGGCTGCTAGATAGAACCAGGAGATAAGACAAAATGCTTGCCAGGTGGACACTGTCACCATCTTTCTCACCACATCCCAGGACATGTTCCATTTAGTTACAAAATGTATCACATCAGCACTGACTGATTCCTAGATGGATACATTTTTTGGGAATCACCTTTAAGGATCAATCTCACACCTGGAAATAAGTCACCTTTCAGGTGTAGGGAGACAAAATTAACTACCCAAGTCCTTAGCCTTAAGAGCCTAGTCAGGGGCCAGTGAGAGGCAGTTTTACTGAGGGAGAGAGGGAGTGGCCGGGCTACCTGCTTGACTGAGAAGAGTGGGTCTGAGATATGAGTACTGTGAAAGAAGGGTGGGATTTTCAGGGGCGGGGGAGGGAAAATGGTCTCATGCACAACTTTGAGAGCCTGTGGTGCGCATCCAGCTCTATGCCTGGCCACAAGGAGAGCTCCACAGTGCTGGTGCTGGATTCACTGCCAGACTTCAGCCTGATTGTTAGCATTAAGTCAGGAGACTTCCAAGGGCAGGATCTCAGCTTCTCTGAGTCCTTAGCAGTGAACAGAGGGTCAGCTCACCAGGCCTCTGTCCATGATTCAAGTTAGTGAACACTGCATGCCTCCACATTCCACAAAACACCCTTGTTCAGTAAAAAATAGGGATTTTAGAATTTGGTAAACTCTGTATTCATAAAAGTTATTTGGAGCTGGACATGGTGATGCATACCTGTAATCCCAGTGTTCTGGAGGCTGGGACAGGAGAATCACAAGTTCAAGGCCAGCCTGGGCAATTTAGCAACTTAGTGAGACCCATCTCAAAATTAAAAAAAATTTTAAAATGGCTGAGGATAACAGCTCAGTGCAAAGGCCCTGGGTTCAATATCCAGTACCAGTTTTCAAAACAATTATTTGGTTAACTTGACACCTTGTGAGGGGAGGAGAACAAGGTACAAGACTTTGTTTACAATATGATCCCTAATTTACATGTACACATATAGATGTGCTTTTCCTTCAGACATGCATGTGACCCATTACAATATGCACTGAGAATTAACCAATGGACAGTCACTTTTAGCAAGTGGGTGAGTTTCCATGCAGCCAGTTTTCTCTGCTTATGCTATGAATACTTATTTGTTACATTTATATTAAGTAAATGACAAAGGTAGGAGAGAAAATTCACTCACATATGAATGGTGAGTCTTAATGGTGGGATTATGGGTTATTTAATTTTTATGTGTGATGGAGTCCAGTGTTTTCTAAATTTCACACAGTAGCTACATTAAGCAATATTTTACATGAATAAAATACCTATAGCTCAGATTTGGAGGAGGCTAGGACACAGATTCTTAGGGGAGAGGGAAGCACCTGTCACAGGTGTGCTTTGAGTAAAGTAGGGAGGAATCTCCACCCACCAAACCCTGGAGTCAGGTGACCAGCTCTGACCTCCCTCTGTGTTCTGCCCACCCACCTGCCACCCACGATTCCAAACACACACAGCACCAGACGGGCCACTCCAGGCCTGTTAGACTGCTCAGAGGTGCTCTGCCCAGAAGGTGACAGAGGGGCTTCTCTCTGCTGGATGATATGCAATCCTCCCTCAGGCAGCCACAACCTCTACCCAAGCAGCTCTTCTTATCCAGCGTCTGAGAGTTGATCAAAGACCTCCTCACCACATCCAACACAGGAGTAGATTCTCACCACTTTTCTAAGGCAGAAACGAACAGCTCAGGGAAGACTGGAGAAAGAAGTGGGCCCCAGGCATCTCTGGATGCCTGTTTCCCAGTACTACACACTACACTACACTGCCAGCCTCTTCTACTAAGCAGTGCAGAAGTGCAACAGGATGATCTCACAGGTTTCCTCTCTGGGGTAGAAATGAGGTGAGTCCTAGGGGTGCTGCTGCCCATCTACCCATAGGTAGGGAAGGGAGCCTCCAGAATGCACCTGAACTGTGCTGCTGGCAGACAGCCTAGCTTACAACAGGCTCCAGGCAAGGTTCTCCCATTCCTATTTCTCACCAATTGTCCCTCCTTGTCCTCCCCACTTGGCACCTCAGGAGTCAACCTCTATAAATGTCTATAAGGCCCCAGCTCCCTTGTTCTCTGGCTTCAGGGTCAGTCCAGCAAGGAAGGTACTGGAAAAATCTGTAGGGCTGCAGGAAAGACAGTTTGGGGTCCCCCACCTGCCTCCCAGCAAGCCAGGATATGGCAGTGTCTGAACTCCTCTCACTATGTCACCACTCCTAAGGACCGTCCCTCTGGAAAAGGACTCCAGGAGTTCTGTTCTGTCCCCTGCCATGTATGGAGACCCTGTGCTCACTGCCAAGGGTGCAAACAGGGTCATGGCTTTCCCCGTTGCCAGTTCCTGCACACACCTCCGTACATACCTTCCACATTGATGCCACCTCCTGTGCTCCCTTTGTTTTACTCAGGATGCATCCATTTCCTCCTAAGATGCAGACTTGTTCAGGCTGTAGCCAAAATCCCCTCCCACTAGTGTGGCCAAGTTGTATAACCTGTCCTCTGCAATTTCTTGCAGGCCTCAGCTTCTTGTCTTCCAGACGGAGAAGTAAGTGGCCGCAGGCTTTTCTTCTTGTTGCTCAAACATGAAGATGCTAAGAAGTGTAGCTCTTTTGAAATGGTGTCCTGACTTGTGTCCCTGAGGATATCGAGATGGGCAGGCCAGGCTTGGCGGTGCACGCCTGTTAATTCCAGCACTTGGGAGGCAGAGGCAGGAGGACTGCTGTGAATTTGAGGCCAGGTTGGGCTACATAATGAGTTTAAGACCAGGGTGAACTACATAGCAAGACACTGTCTCAAAAAAAAAATGGAGAGAGAGAGAGAGAGAGAGAGAGAGAGAGAGAGAGAGAGAGAGAGAGATGGGTGGCCCATGTTCTCAGGATGCTCCTGAGCATCTTTGCTGAGGGGCAGTGACTTTCCAAGTGAGTTGTAACCTTCCTTTTCTGCGATAAGGCTAGGAATTAAGCAGAAATGCAAGAATGACTTGGAGTAGTCAGAAGAGTGACTGTGCACAGCCGGGAGTTCTTGCACTTCGCTCAGGCCTCTGAAATGCTCCAGTAAAGCATAGGAAAGCTTACTTTACACGTAATCGCAATAAGCCTGGAGTTCTGCTTTCTGGTCCACAGCCAATTAGCAATGGTAATTTGGGAAGGGAGAGACAGCCACACTTGACAAGAGCAAAAACCAAAGATCCTGATAGTGAAAGAAGAACCCACCCCCCGCAAAAAAAAAATCTCCAGGAAACAGGCTGACGACTGAAAGAAGCACCACGAACAGAGGCCATTAGCGGAGGGCAGATACCCCTGCACACCTCATGAGCCCCGAGGGCTGTATTACCTCCCGCTCCGCATCTGAGGTTCACAGCAGCAACCCTGAGCCATTACAGAAAGGTTAATGGTGTTCCACTTTCTCCAAGTAAGAAAGAAAGAAAATGTGCGCTGCATCTTAGAAATATTTCCATCTGAAAATGTTACATGAAAATAACTGATAGCTCTATCTGGAAAAAGCAGTTGTCTGGATCCCATTCCCTGTGGGTTCCAGCTGGGGGAGGTTTTGCTCTTCCCGGAAGTGGTCGCACTTGTGAACAGTCGGCATTTATGGAGTGCTTACTGAATGCAGGGTTCTTGACAAGGAAGCAAGGAGCAGAGACTCCAGGAAGGACAAGGTTCGGCTGTGTCTTCTGCTCTTTGCAGAGATTTGCAAGACCCATGGCTTCTTTTCTTCCCAAGAAAGACCTCACCCAGCTGCACCCCACACCACCTGGCACCTGCTGCCTCGGTGGCCACACCTGGACCAGTCAGCAAGTCCAACCTGGGGCATCTTGGCCAAGAACTTCCCCACAGCTGGGCGCCCTACTCTGAGCCCCTCTCCAGAGTTTGTTTTTATTATAAATATTTCATTGTTTAGGAGTTTGGGTTTTAGCTGATATACAGCATTTGGCAGGGTTCCTCTCTAGCATTTGGTAATAATTCCATACCAAATGCTAGGGAGAAACTCTCCCAAATGGAACCGCTTCAAGCCAGAGCTCTTAAAAAACTGGAGCCTGAGGAAGCTGCTGCATCTGAGCTGTGCCCGCAGAGGGAGAGGACAGACATGTACCCAAGACATGGCATAGGCTTCCCTCAGCTTGCCCACCACCCACCCTGCCAACAATACACCAGACAGCGATGCCAGTGCTCCCCTTTCCAACCTGGGGGACCAGTAGCACCCAGAGGCTCTCCAGGGGATTTAAAGCAGTGTACAAACACACAGTAAGCACACAAAGCATACCTTCGGCTGGGTTGAATCCTTCAGGTATAAAATTAAAACATGCTCTGCTCATTTCTCCAAAATGTCATTTGATGTTCTTTCTCTGATCCCCACACCACGTCTGACACCTGTCACTCCATTTGAAAATTAGTTTCATGACTACCCTTAAACTAGACTGCCTGGGATCATATACAGCAATTCTGTGGCTTTTGCTAGCAAGGTAGTGAGCCCCTCCTGTTAAGATAGTGGTATTTCTACACTCATGCAAGCTGATGGGATGGACCAGGCTGCATGTGCAGTACATAGAGTCTACTGACACATACTGTGTGCTCAACTAAGATTCACCATTGGCTTCACTGAGCACTCCCCATGTACCAGGGGCTTAGTATGAGTACCTCACCTACCAGGAGCTTGAGAGGAAAGGAGAGCTTCCCCTTCCTTCCCAAGCACCCCTGGCTCTTCTTTTTTAAGGGTAACTCCTGCAGAAGGCCACTGTGTCAGAGGATCTGACACTTTCTGCTCCTCTGCCTCCAGCTCAGAGCCTCAGACAATGCCACTAGGTTCAAAACCAAAGATGGACAGTACCTTTCCTGCTACTTTTCTTGCTAGCCTCCTCAACCTCACCCTCCCTAGGACCTGGCTGCTGAGTGATGTGTATCTTCACATCCTGCTCTGAAGGACAGCATTGCTAAGGAACCAGTCCCAGAACCACATGGTCCAGGCATGCCCACAGGCCTGGCAATGCAACGCAACCCCAAAGAATCCCTCATTCCCTTCCATACACTTTTAAAGCCAGGCATGATGGTAGATCCTGTGCACACTGTCTGGAAGCCTGAAGGAGGATTGCAAGTTCTAGCCCAGCCTGGGAAATTTAGTGACTTAGAAACTGGGTCAAAAATTTTTTTAAAAGGCTAAGCATGTAACACAGTGCAAAGCCCCTAGGTTCAATCCCAGTATCAAATAAAAAAAAATACTTTTGACCTGGGCAAGGTCCCCCATTTTTTTTTTTTTTTTTTACTGTCATGTAGCCTATTGTGGTTTTATTTATTTATTTATTTATTTATTTATTTATTTATTATCCTGCTTGGGACTCTTTGTGATTCTTAATTCTGAAGATTCATGTCTTTCATTCACTCTGGGAAACTCTGATTCATTCTCTCTCCAAAACTTACCTCTTCCCCCCACTCTCTATTCCAGAACCTCTTTTAGAGCTGAGCCTTCCCTTTATTCTTGGGTCCTTCAGCTTTGTGAGTTCTCCAGCGTTTCCTGTCTGTGTTGCCTTCTGTGTAAGACCTTTTTACATCTGCCTTCTGCTGGACTCATTCCTTGCACCACCTCAATGGATTTCTGTTCCCTGCAGCTAGTCCTTCTCTGGCTGGGAGGCAAGCGTTTACCTCTGAAAACCTTATGAGTATGGAATTGTCCAAAACCTAACCTTGAATCCTCCAAGGCCAAAGTCCACCATGGTAGGGTTCCTACACCAGCCTTTCCTTGCAGATGGCCCCTCAGATTCCTCCTCCAGCATCTATAATCAGAGCTCCTCTGCTTATGAATTACTTCTGCAACTGGTACACCACAAGGGCACACATGGCACAGTTCTTGTCCTTTCACAACCTTGCAGATGTCCTCAACAAAAGCTGAGCAAGAGGGCATAGATCATCACACAAAGGCAAACGTGTGTGCTAACCTACTGGTTGTGAGTGTTATATCTGAAGTCAACAGACCCAGTTTTGAAGCCTAGCTCTGCCACTGTACCAACTATGTGACTTTGGTTAGGTTAGTAACCTCCCTGTGCCTCCATTTCCTCCTCTATAAAATGGGCATGGTAAATGAACCTTCTCACAAAATTCAAACATTAAGGGTTCCATTCATGATAGGGCTTTCTGCCCCTAGTGCTGATACTCACTAAGCCCATCACAAACATCCTCCTTCAAGACAGTGACATTCGAAGCCCATTCACATAGACAGGCCATTGCACTGCTGCATTTAACTCTCTGAAATTATGTGCAGAACAATTCAGTTGTATGCTTATTCCCACTGGAAGTGGTAAGGGGAAGCAGGTCTCTTGCTTTCTCTCCTCCCCCTCACCTTTGGTACAGGTAATGAGAGATCAAAAGAGACTTAGGGTTGGATGGAGGTGGTTGTGGTGAGGGACACAGCAGAAATTTCAGAGGAGAAAAAGGGCAACTTGCTATCCATCAAATCATTAGCTGCAGTGTTAGCTCTCATTTGGGTTCTCCCATCCCAGGTCTGATCTGGCCATCTGCTGAGTTAGCCAGGGAGTAGCTGTGAAGCTGGAGCCCACCAGGGCCCCTCCGCCAACAATCACTCAGAGGGCTCTCAGTGTCCACATCCCCCAGGGCTCACAGCTCTCCTGCCCCTCCCCCATCCTGATGCCCTACAAAGAAAACACAAGACCTCACTTGGAGAAAGTGGCTACATCCCTGCACTGACCAGGGATCCCCAGGTATACTGCCTCACCTGAGAACCCAGAAAGTAAGAAGGTTCTCTTCTCCCAGAGGGACAGCTCCTCCACATCCCCACATCTCAGCAATCTGAATTCAGAGGCAAGTTATGGAGCTTAAGTTACTGCTGACACTTGATTGGAATAACTGTTACGTAAAAGCCAACACAGATGAATTGCCTGTAGGGAGTTGTCTGACTGCATGAGTTTTTACACATCTTTCAGCTAAATCAAAGATCCAAATGCTAAATCTCACACTCAGGAACATCAAGTGGATTTGTGACAGTCCCCGGAGGACTCGGTGTCCATAAACCAATGAATGAATTACACTGATCCTGGTATGTAGTCTCTCATCTGTGACTGATACAATATTGATAATATTCTTTATTTCACTTAACTCCTTCAGAGCCATGCTGAAACACACAGTGCTGGATTGTGTCTACACTTCAGTGAGAATAATGATCCTCTGTGGGGAATAGGACAGGTCAATTGATTGCTCATCAATACGCAGGCCAGAGGAGGGTCTTGAATGGGTTCTTGTTGTTGTGGTGCTGGTGTTGGTGTTATATTTTTTATTTTGGAGCTACTCATGTCGGAGTTTTATGAACACTACCTCAGTGTTTTAACCTACTATAACCAGCACTGTTGCTGAATGAGATCATGTTGGGAAATTGTTGACCTTGACTGGGTCACAATAGCCTGGAGATCACCAATGTAGCCAAAGGTACCCAGTCCGCTGCATGTTGCTGAATATCTTCTTCTTTGTCCTGTGGCACAAGGCGTGGGGAAGATGTTGGTGATCAGGAGGAAGAACCCAGAGATACCTGTGTGGTACAAGATATGCACAGATTGCAACTTGGCCACCTGGTCAGGCGTGCAGTGCTGATAAGGAAGGTGATCACAGAAATAAACGCACTCACCTCACCAGGCAAAAACTCAGGATTTACATGGATTTACGTGGATTCACTCCTTCGCCTCTCCAGGAGCTGCACCTTGCAGGTGAAAAGATCGTATTAAGGTGACTTCCTTTTAGGATCACAGCACATGGAACAGCCTGGCTGAAAAGTGCTTACTCAGTTTCCCCGTGTGCACCATGTGCACAGCAGGGCTACTCGGGTGATCTGTTTCTCAGTAAGTAGGGAGGGCATGAAAAGCTCAGCGTGCCTGGGAAAAACCTTCTGTTTGGATTCACTTCTGGCCCCGTCAAGGAATCTGCCTCTGGCTGGTTTGCTCACTGAGCACCGAAAAAGGGCAGGAACTTGGAATGGTGTGGACACCAGGCTGAGCAGCCAATACAGCTCCCAGCCCCAAAGCACCTGGCCGCAGCAGGAAGCCTGAGATTTGACAGAGAAAATCTGCTTCCGGTATCATGAGCCTGATGAGCTCTTAGGGTTTCCCAAACTGGATTCCAAGGAACCCTTGTATTCCTTTGAGAAAAAGAAGAGCTGTTACTCTTTTGAGGACAGACAGAGGTAGTAAAGATCAGGTTCAGAGCTACACTCTCTCTCTCTCTCTCTCTCTCTCTCTCTTTCTCTCTCTCTCTCTCTTTCTTAGACAAACGGACTCCTTGACAAAACGAATGTTTGAAACCGTCTCCTTTATCTACCCTGATTCTTCAGCGTGTACAGAGAGCATAGACAGACTCAGACTACTCAGTAAATTTGTGCACAGTGAGGCCTAGAACCAAGTTCAGGAAAACTCAGGGGACACAGTAAGAGGATGAGTGAACCCCAGGGCCACATACTCCTCTCCAGTCCTCGCACCAGTGCTGCCTTGAAATGTTTCCTGGTTTGCACAGTTTTTCCCTTTCCTGACAGACTAGGAAAGTTGTTATGGCTGCTCCAGCATCAGTGAAGGCTGAATAAAAACCAAAATGGCTGTGGAGGAAAAGGCCTGACCAACTTTCCTCTGGCCCATGCCTGTGGCCAGTGTTCTCCTGAGTTTTCCCAAGTCACATCTTTCCCAACCCAACAAAAAGCCAATGGCTACTGAAGCCTGCGATATTGCTGAATGGCACATGCCAGCCTGGTCCTAAGGGAACACAACTTCCTGTCTGACAGTGGGCATTGTGGATGTCCCCCCTGGTACCCTCTCTCATCTTATCTAGTGACTTCTGTCAGGATGTGGTGACAGACACCCCCAGTCTCAATGATATCAAACGTTTGCTTCATATTCTAATTACATGTCAGTTCCAGGTCAACAAGGGCCCTGCTCTGTGTTATTCTCACTCTGGGGTCCAGGCTGTGGAGCTGCCACTTTCTGAATCACCCCAATAACTGAGGCAGGGGAAGAGCATCAGAGAACCCCACACCAGGAATTAAATGTTTCCATCAGAAGTCATCACGCACTCACCCCACTCCCTTTGGTGAAAGGTAGTTAGGCGGCTGTGCCTGTCCCCATCGGGCGAGGCAGTGAGACCTCACTGTGACCTGGGAGGGCAAGAGGAAATACGGAGATGTGCGGAGCTAAGGGGGACCACAGACTGGACGGAGCCCTCCAGCGTCCAGCTTCGCTCTCCCTCTCCCCCACATCACCTGTGTCAGCCCTGGGCTGACGGAGGTTGTCTTGCCCCGGAGACATGGCACCGAAAGGTGAAGCATCAGGCCACCCAGCCGAATGTGCAGTGAGAACAGGGTCTAGAAGCCCATGACAAACACCCCATTCAGAAAGGGGCAAAGGGGAGTCACAGCAGACACTGTCCTCAGCACTTCCCAAATCCTGCCAGACAGACATTGATCTCTTTCCCCCAGAACTTTTTGGGGGTTTAGGCTCTGGTTCTGCTCCAAAGCTGTAGTTTCCTGGCCCTCGCTCTGCCCTCCAGATCTTCTCCTGTGGCCCACCTCCAGAGTGTGCTGGGGACTTGAGGACTGGCCAGTTTTGTTCAAGGACTTCCCACCCAGAAAGGGTTGGGAGGTCAAAGGTGAATTGCTGCCTCAAACAGCAAGACTCTCTTTTAAAAGTTCAGCTGAACTGAGTCTGTGATCCCAGCACACCAGGAGGCTGAGGCAGGAGGATCACAACTTGGAGCCCAGCCTGGGCAACTTACCAACTTAGGGAGATCCTGTCTCAAAATAAAAAATAAAACAGAACTGGGCATATAAGTCAGTGTAAAGGCTCTGGGTTCAACCCCCAGTATCATACACACACACATTTAAAAAAAGAAATCCAAGATGACAAGTCTGTTGGCAACATAATTCACTCAGAATGAATCATTTTCTTATCTACTTGCTTCTAGTAAACTCCATGTGCCAGTAACTCTGCCCACAGTTCTTGTTGAGATAAGGTATCCCAAACCACTTTCTTTGTTCTCCTTGTCCTCACATCTCTCTCCCTGGTTCCTTATTTTTTGTTGTTCTTTTTTTTTTAAGTTTTTATTTCAAAATAATTTTACAGAAGTTGCAAAAATAGTACAGAGAATTCTCACGTACCCTTCACCCAACCCTCAATGTTAACATCTTGCATAACTACAGCATGATTATCACAATCGACTTGTCTTCATGTTTCTTTGCTCTCCCACAATCTGCCACGGCCTCTCAGTCTCTCCTGGTCTTTCATGACCTTGACCTTGCATACTGACCAACTGTATTTTAGATTGCACCTCAATTTGGGTTTTTAAAAAAATCTTCCTCCTGATGAGATTCTGATTATGCACTCTTGGGAAGGTTCAGAATCACCAATTCATTCATTTATCATACTGGGGATTGAATCTGAGACTTTCACATTGAGCTACAACCCCAATGCCCCTCACCCTATTCTTTAAACACTTTGAGACAAAGTCTCAATAAATTTTTACATGGCTCAATCTGGGCTTGAACTTGTAATTCGCCTGCCTCAGCCTTCCAGAGTACTGAGATTACAGTTGTGTCACACCCAGCTATAACCATTCTGACTTATGTTTTTATTCTGGAGGAAAGTACTCTTTGACAAAAACATTGGAAAGTTCCCTCTCCATCCATCCCAATCCTTCAACGCTTCTAGGGAGATGGGGACCCAGAGAGCAGCAGTGACTCCAACAACCCGCATGTATTTGTCAGCAGTGAAGACTAGATCTCCACCTCCACAGAAATGCTGTCCCTGCCTTAGTGCGCCAATCAGGGCTCCATGATGTCCTCATCTTTTCTCTGGTGCTGCTAATCTTCATCACTTGGTTTGGGTGGTGTCTGCCAGGTCTTGCCACTGGCCATTCCTAAAGTTCCCAGTGTATTTAATAATGATCTTGGAGGAGGTACTTTGAGGCTATGCAAATATCCTGTTTCTGCTGATTTCAGGGTGCATCAGTGGATCCCACCTGCAACAGTTATTACAATTGTTGCTGAGTTTCGTATGACTTTCTGTTTCCCTCCTTTCTTCTACATTTAGTAACCAGGATCCTTCTGTAAAGACTAATTATGCCTTCTGTCCATTTATTCATTATTTATAATCATTTGCTCATATAGACCCATGCGTATATAGTTTATGGGGTGATAACTCAACACCATCACTCTTTATTTCGTTGCTCACATTGCCTGAGCCACCTTCTGGGTAGCTCTTGGTCCCTCTCAGCCTTCCTCCCCCCTCCTTTCTTAAGCAGTTTCTGACTTCCTGACACAAGAAGGAGCTGCAGCTCATCTTGGATTATCCCTGCTCCTGGGCTGGAATCAACCACTCCTAAAAGATGCTCTGGATTCTGTTCTCAAAGGATGATACTGAGAAACCAAAAGCCTCAGATGAGCCCATTGTTACTGGACTGCCACTGCTTCTCACCCATTTTGGCAAGCAGAACTTGGGATATTTATGTATAGACTTACCCATTACACACATGTGTGTGTATTGATGTCTGTGTCGGTGTGTATGTGCCTTTGTATTTTTAAAATGAATTCAGGAGCCAGGCGTGGTGGCACACCTCTGTAATCTCAGCACTTGAGAGGCTGAGGCGGGAGGATTGCCATGAGTTTGAGGCCAGTCTGGGCTGCATAGTGAGTTCAAAGCCAGCCTGAACTGCATAGTGAGATCATGTCTCAAAAAATTTTTTTAAATAAAAAAATTAGGTGAATTCGCACTAGTACCTCTGGTCACAGTCCATCTTCACAAAGTTCATTCCAGCCTTCCCCCTTCCTTATTTGTAACTTCTTTTTCAACAGTAAAAAGTCTGACTCTCAATATGCAAAATACATTTACTGCTCAACTCTTCTGTACACATAAAGTAGTTTCAGGATTTCTAACCCACATCCCATGAGGAACTATTCACTGATGAGGGTAGACAGCGGCACACAGTTCTCATGGTTTTCATCTTTATATGATCCCATGAAACGCTGACTATTTTACAAAGTAACTTAGGTTTCTGGGATCCCCCCCCCACTTCCTTCAATGTGATCATGCAATTCATTTATAGAACAATCAGATTTATTTGTTGTAGTTTGCATTGTTTGCATAGTTTGCGTTTGTTTTAGTTGTAGTTTTTGTTTTCACATACAATTTTTGTCTTTTTTTTTAACTTATGCTCTGTGATAAAACTCATTCTGTGAGTTTTGACAGATAACTAGTCAGGTGTTCACCACTGTATTCTAAACCCAAATTCCCTCTGATTGGACCTTTATACTCTATCTTTTTCTCCAACTTCTTACTCTTGACTCCATTCCTATTGTGTTGCCATTCCCAAAATATCACATAAATGATGTCATAAAGTATGAAACCTATGAATTCTGGCTTCTTTCACTTGGCAAAAATGCATTTAAGGGCAATAAAATGTGTGTAGAGTTGGGACTGAGAGAGGGGGAAGGAAAAGTGTGGTATGTGTATATACCAATTCCCCATGATGAATATGTTTATTACATATTGCAAACATACTAATAAAAGGAGAGAGGACGGTAACAAAAAAGATAATAATGATATCTAAAAAAAGAGTAATCTACATTTGTGTGTGTATCTTTAGTTCATTCTTTTTTTGTTGCCAAGTAATATTCCACTGCATAGAAGTACCCCAGTTGGTCTATCTATTCATTGGTTGGAGAGCAGCTATGCTATTTCCAGCTTGGGGCTAATATGAATAAAGCTCCTATAAAAAATATGTGTATAAACTAGAGTATTATTCATCCATAAAGAAGAATGAAATCAGGAAAATGAACAGAACTGAAGATCATCAGTTCAAGCAAAATATGCTGCACTCAGAAAGACAAATATTATGTTTTTTCTCATATATTGGACATAAAAAATAAAAATAAAAAGATTTCTTGAAAGTAGAAGGAAATTAACTAGAAAAGAGGAAGGGAATAGTGGGGAAGAGACAGAAAAGCAACATGGAGTGAAAACCATTACAATACATCATATGCATGGATATGTTATTTTGTATAACTAAGCACACTAATTTAAAAAAAGATTATTGAAAGAAAAACCTGTACAAGTTTTGATGTGAACGTAAATTTTCACTCACCTAAGAGCATGACTGCTAGATACAGTGAGCTCACGGTGGTTGTAAGAACTGCCAGCACATCAGCCTCTTTGCCGACACTGGTGCTGTGCTTGACGGGAGGCTGGGGCGTTTCCTTAGTGCCTGATGAGCCTGGGATCCTTTTTGCATGTGTGTTCGCTCTCTGTATGTCTTCCTTGGTGAGATATTGATTAGATCTTTTACTCATTTTAAAACTTGGGTTATTTTCTGTCCTGTTGGTGAACCTTTGAAGTCATTTATATACGCAAAAACTGGTCTTTGGTTCCAAGTATGATTTGTAGATATTTTCTCCCAGTGTCTTGCTATTTTTCATTTACCTAATACCATCTTTTCCAAAGTCACAGTTTTTAGTTTTAATGAAGTTCAATTAATTCTTTTTCCTTTTATGGATTATGCATTCAGTGTTATATCTAAAAACTCCTCCTAATTGAGTCATGAAATATTCTATTTTTTTTCTTATGGAAGTTTCATAGATCTACATTTTACAGTTAGTTTTTTGAGGGGAGAGGAGGGATGAAATATGAAGTCTGGGCCAAAGTTCATTTTTTTTGCATAGAATTTTGATGCTGTTATTGCTTATATTTTGTTTTGTTTTAGAACAGGGTTTTGCTATGCACATCATCCAGGCTGGCCATAAATTCACTATATAACTCTGGCTGATCTCAAGCTTGTGGAGAACCTCCTGTCTCAGCCTTCCAAGTCCTGGGGTTGCAGGTGTGCACCATTATGCCCAACTAGGAATATCCAATTTTTGTTTGAGTATAATTTTCCAAAAGGATTATAATTTTCTCACTCAATTTCCTTTATGAAATTCTCATATGAGTTTGTTTCTGGGTTCTATTCCATTGGCCCATTTAACTACCATTTTACCAATGCCCTGCCTTGATTAGCATCCAGTAATATAGTAATTTTTATAGCAAATCTTTGTCTTTTTTTTTTTTTTTTTTGAGACAGGGTCTCACTATACAGTTCAGTCTTGCCTTGAGCTCACTTAGTGGCCCAGGCTGGTCTTGAACTCACAAGGATCTTTCTGCCTCAGCTTCCTGAGTTCTGGGATTACAGGTGTGTGCCACCATACCCAGCTTATAGCAAATTTTGAAATCAGGTAGTATTAATCCTCCAGCTTTGGTTTTTCTTTTTTTCACAATTGTTTTCACTCTTTTAGTTTCTTTTTATATATCTTTCCATATAAAAATAAAAAGCAACTTGCTAATATTCATGAAAAAACTGAGATTTTAAAAAGAGTTGTGATCAATTTCTTGATCAATTTAGGCAGAATTTAACAACTCAACAAAATTGAATGTTCCTACCCATGATCAGGGATCTCTTTCCATTTATTTAGGATCTTTGATTTCCTTCCTCAGTACATTATAGGTTTCACCATACAGATCATATTGCATCAGATTTACACTTAAGCATGTCACTTTTTTGTACTATGGTAAATGTACTATTCACAAATTTTGAATTACCATTCTACATTGCTATTATTTAGAAATACAACTGGCTTTTCAATATTGACTTTGTATTTTGCAACCTTGCTGAATTCACTTATTTGTTTCAGAAGCTCTTTTGTAAGTTTTCCGGGATTTTCTACCTGGATAATGGTATTGTATACAAATAGAGGGTATTTTCCCCCTGCTTTTCCAGTCTCTATATTTGTTATTGTTTTTCTTACCTTATTGCAGTGGCTACCATTATGCAGTTAAGTAAGAGCAATAAGAGATGATATCATTGCCTTTTTCTTTATGTCAGGGAAGAAGCAGCCTATTCTGCAGGATTACATATGATGCTATCCGAAGGAATTTTGCAGTTGCTCTTTCTAAGGTTAACAAAGTGCTTTCTGAGTCACGTCTGTCATAACAGCACAAGGAACCATATGGTCAGTGACACTGATGAAAATTATGTTGTAAAACGTCCAGCTATTTAAAGAATCTGAAAATAGTATTAAGATATTAGAATTAGCAGATGATGAAAATCTACTAAACTCACAAAGAAATAAAAGACAGCACTAGTCTGTGGTATTTGAACCAAGTCTGCTCTCTCCTTCCTTTGTCCCAGTTGAGCTGGACAGAAGCCACACAGCAGGTGGGTGCAG
The DNA here is from genome assembly GCA_004363535.1 of Dasyprocta punctata. Classification (NCBI taxonomy): domain Eukaryota; kingdom Metazoa; phylum Chordata; class Mammalia; order Rodentia; family Dasyproctidae; genus Dasyprocta; species Dasyprocta punctata. The sequence continues at coordinate 6,571 of RJWM01024705.1, read as the reverse complement.
CAGAGAACATATGTTCCTTCTCCCTGCACACCCAGGGACAGGCTGTCTTCTTGGGAGGAGGAGAACAACTGCCTCTCTGGTTCTGCCCCAGCCACACATTCTGAGACTGAGTTCAAAATCAGTGCTGCTGGGCAGTCGAGGGAGGTGACTACTCATGGGATGGAGGCTCCACCGTGGGCGTGATGTTCCGGGGTTACTGCAAGCCAGGTTGTCCTCACCCTGGGCCATTTCTTTGTCCATTTGTGCTTCCAGGTCAAGACAGGCAAACCAAGAAGACCCAAGACCATTATCTCCCCCAGTGCAGAGCATACAGGTGCTGACACAAGGTAACAGTAAGCTACTGTTTCCTCTGTCAGTTCCAGAGCTGTGTACTACAGATTTGCCCAGGGAAAGGAATGGACCTTAAAACAGAGAGACCTTTGAGCAGAGAGCTCTGAATACTTTCCCAAAAGAACTAACTTTATTCACAATATACTATACTCAAATTTAAGCAAAAGATAACGCTCAAAAACAGTACAGATTTGGTGAAAGGCAATAGGGAGGAAACTGATAGAATTTTTACTGGAGTTACAAGCTAAACTACTGACCACATAGTTCTCTAGGGACTCAGAAGAAAGCAGCAACTGGGAAGACCCTCTGGTATCAGAATACACAGCAGTGACCTCAAGAGCTATCTCTTCAGTGAAATTCTAACCTAATCATCTCAGTCTGAAGAGCAATTTATGCTCTAAAGAACATTTGACAAGCGATGAAACAATTAGCTGGAGATTGGTAGAGATTAAAAACTGGTGTCAGAAGCTTCCTACTCATGGGAGTGGGGTATGGGATGGGGATCAGGGAGGAAAGAAGCTTTACCAGGAGCAAAACAAATAATTAAGAAGAGAACAGTAAACCAGATGTGGTGGTGCACACCTGAAATCCCAGTATTCTGGGAGGCTGAGGCAAGAGGATGGAAAGTTCTAACCTAGCCTGGGCAATTTAGGGACTTAGCCAGAACCTATCTCAAAATTTGAGAAATAGAGCTGGAGATGTAGTTCAGTGTGAAGGTCCTGGGTTCTAGTCTCATAACATTTTTTTTAAAATATGATAATAATAAGTCCTAGATGGGGAGAGATCTATCCAAACTGGATGGCTATAAGATATTAACTAAATATCCAGTTTTCAAAAGGATTCTAATGTTTATGCAAATAAACATACTTTAGGTTTAAAAAAAGGTGAGTAATACAAATATTGTAAGAGTGAACAGATGTCATATTTATCAGGAAAAGACCTCAATGTATACAATAAAAATGTTTTCAAAGAACTAAAGGAAAGTCTAACTGAAGAAGTAAAAGAAGATGTGACAGCAATGTCATATCAAATAGAAACTATTGGTAAAGTGATAGAAATTATTTTTAAAACTTAAAATTTGGCAATTAAGTAGTATAATAAGTGAAAATTTTACTGGAGAGCTCAATAGTAGATATAAACAAACAAAAAAGAAGAATTAATGAATTTGAAGACTGATCAATGGAAATTATATAATCTGAAGAACAGAGAGAAAAAACAATGAAGGAAATAAACCAAACTTCAGAGAAATGTGAGATATGGTTAAGCACACTAACACACACATTAATAGCAGTATCAGAAAGAGAGGAGAGAGAAAAGGGATCAGAAAAATATAACCCAGTTATATCTTGGTTTCATGACCTTTAAGAGATGTAAAATGTTTACCAATAATACCACAGAAAGAAGGTTTGATAATAGAGCTGTATAGTAATGTTTTTTCAATATCTCACTAGGATAAAGTTGATATAAGTGTAAAGTTGATTCTGATAAATTAAGACATATAAGGTAATCCCAAAAGTAATGATTGAGAAAATAACTCAATAGAACAGTATGAATTATTAAAGAAATTAAAATCCTAAATGAAAAATATTCAAATACAAAATGTAGCAGAAAATGAGGACTAGATAAAAAGAACAAAAGATGTAAAGAAAATAGATAGCAATCACAAACCCAACTGTATCAACAATAACATTAAATGCATACAGATTACATAACCAAATCCCTGGGCATGGAGGGAGAGTGTGCCATAATCCCAGATATTCAGGAGGTGGACACAGCAAGATCAGAAAAGTTCTAGCTCAGCCTGGGAAACTTAGTCAGACCCTGATTCAAAATAAAAAAATACAAAGGCTTGGAAGATCATTTAGTGCTGCTTGGGTTCAATCCTCAGTGCTGTAAAAGACAGGAAGGAGGGAGGGACAGAGGGAGAGCACGAGGGACAGAGGGAAGGAGAGGGAGAAACAGAAACAGACTAAGACAGAGAGAGACTAGAGAGAGATGCAGACAGACAGACAGACAGAACTTCAGGCAAAAGGCAGAGATTTTCAAGCTGGGAAATAAAAAATAACTACATGCTGTTTCAAGAGACACATTTGCATTGCAAGATTCAGATTAAAAGTAAAGGAATGGAAAAAATAAAGTAACGGAATGGAATGTATCTTGCAAATAACAACCACGAGAAAGGCTGAAATATTGCTATCAGACACAATAGATTTTAACACAGAAAGTTACTATAAATAAAGGACCTTTTGTAATGGTAAAAGAATCAATGCATCAAGAAAACACAATTATAATAACAGCAAAACATCAACACATGTGAACTAAAAACTGACTGGAATAACACTTTCAACAAAACATGGAACAACTAGCCAGATACAAAAGTAGAAGAATTGAAAATTGTATGTCAGTTCAACTTAGTAGACACCTATGAAACATCCTATCCATCAATAGAAGAATATATGTATATTTCTCAAATACACATGGAACATTATCCAGGATGAACCATATGCTAGGCAGTAAACCAAATCTCAGTAAATTTAAAGAAATTGAGTTAGGCAATGTTCTTTAAATACAAGACATGAAATTAAAAATCAATAATAAAAAATTCTGGGAAACTCACAAATATGTCAAAATCAAACATTACACTCCTATGGAAACTATCAGTCACAGAAGAAAGCAAAAGGTAAGTTAGAAAATATTTTACATGAAATAAATAGAAAACAGAACACACCACAATTTATGACGCTTACATTGAAGCAATGCATTGAAAAAAGTTTTTAGCTGTAAATTATGATCTTAAAAAAAGAAAGATATCAAATCAACATAATCTTCGCTTCAAGAAATTGGAAACAGAAGAATAAGGCCAGCCAGCGCCATCAGAGGAATTGCTTCCAGTGGGCAGCCAGTGCAAGCAGAGAGACTTTGCCTCTGCCTGCCAGCCGCCACCATCAGAAGGTTTGCTTCTGTGGGAATCGAGCAGGGACATGCAGCCAGGTGAGCCCTAAGTGCCCACAGGCCACCACTGGAGACCCTGGCTTCCTTCAGGCAGCCATCACCCACTGGGAGAATCAAACAAATACACCCCTGTGTGCCTGCCACCATCATGGGAGTCCTGGTGTAGCCACACAAGCTGAGAATAGCAGCTCCACCACCATGAACCCCTGGCCATTGGGGAAGCCCCAGTGTAGCTGCAGAGGTCTGGAGAAGCCCACCCCATACCTTGCTACCTCCCTGGGAACCTGGGGTCAGAGAAACCCAGATGCCTGTCCAATTCTCCTACACCATGGAGGGGCAGCCAACATGGGAAGTGATTGGGACCCCACAACCAGTTTGTTGGGAAGAACCCAGGAGAATATCAAGATGAAGGAGCAAAAGGCAATCTCAGACCTCCAGCCCACATAAAACATGTCTGGGAGATATAGTCATGAAAGAAAATGGAAGTCACACACATGAAATTTGTGAGAGGATAGCAACTGAAGTAAAGAAACAACCTCATGAGACTGTAAAAATAATCAGATCAGAAATAATGTCTCAGGTAAAAGAAGATATTACAAACATAATGAAAGAATTGCTGAGCATATCTAAAGAAGATATAGATTAAAAAGAGGAGCATAGGAAAATGATGAAAACCTTGAATGAACAATATAGAAAGGAATTTCAATGCATGAAACAGATTGAAAGAGATATCCATGAAGTTAAAAAGTCAATCAAAAGCTGGCAAAACCACTCAAAAGAGACTGAAGATAAACTTTCAGACCTTGAAGACAGGATCACAGCTAGCAGTTGTGAAAGAAAAGATCTCTTAAAAATAACAAGGAACCAGGAAATAACAATTCAATGGCTGCAAGATGATGCAAAGAAAAATAATTTAAGAGTGATAGGTATCAGTGAAGAAGCAGGGGTCAACACAAATGAAATAAAAAGGCTATTCACACAAGTAAGAGCAGAAAACTACCCAAACATGGGGAAAGGATCTGGCGTACAGATAAGCAAGGCATACAGCACTCCAACTAGCCACAACCAAAGTAAATCTACACCCTGACACATAATAATCAAGATCCCAGAAATTCAGCACAAGAACAAGATATTAAAAGCTATTAGAGAAAAGAAACAGATCACCTATAAAGGAAAACCTATTAGAATCACAGCAGACATCCCAACACAAACCACCAAGTCAAGAAGAGTTTGGAGTGAAGTGTCTCAAATCATGAAAGAAAACAACCTCCAAACCAGATTGATGCACCCTGTGAAACCATCTTTCAAAATTGGCAGGAAAGTAAGATACTTCCATGGTAAAGAACAACTGAAGGAATTCATGACCACCCAACCAACCCTACAGAGAGTGTTGAAGGATATTCTAGAGAGAGACAAAGATGACCATGGTTCCAGGAACAGCAGCAGAGGAGGATCACCAAACAGGACAGGCAATTGAATGAAGGGTAAAAGTGGAGAGTCAACAGCAGGAGGACAGCACGGCAGAGACAAATCAATGTATGCTGGTTGCAACCATTAATAAAGATGGCCTCAATTCAGCAATAAAAAGAAACACATGGAGAGTGGATCAAGAAACAAGATCCATCAATATACTGTATACAAGAAACACATTTAACTCGAAAGGAAATCCATAGACTGAAAATCAAAAGGGAGAAAACAATTGTTCCTTGCAACAGGGGACCAGAAAAAAGCAAGTGTTACTTGCCCATCAACTGCAGAATGGATAAGAAAGATAAGGCATTTTTATACAATAGGAAGCTACCCAGCTATAAAGTAGGATAATCTCGAGGCTCTTGTAGGTAAATGGATGCAACTGGCTATCATGTTCATGGGCAAAACAGCTTGAACTCACATGGGTGAACCCTAGCTTAAAAAACAGAAGGAGTTAGTGGGATCCAAAAAACACAACAGATATTATGAAAGTGATAGGGGAGGAAACACCTAGCAGAGGAAGGTGGTAACCACTGTTAATTTCTTATTGTCTTGTCTTGAACTCTTATATCATTTTCATAATTTTGTTAGGTTTGGTTTCTTCTGTCTTGTTTTGTTAGATTTTACTACTTCTGATGGTATGGGCAGCTGTTTTGAAGATAATGGGATGTATTATGGTAACAATCGTTGGTTTCCTATTATCTTGTTTGAAGTCCTATACTAATTTCATTCAATTGGTTTTATTCTGTTTTGTTTTGTTTGATTTTATTATGTGTGACGGTATGAACAGCTATTTTGAAGAAAATGAGACACTATGGTGGCCATTGTTGATTTCTTGTTATCTTGTTTTGAAGCCCTGTAATGCTTTCATTCTTTTGTTTGGATTGGTTTTATACTATTTTGTTCCGTTTAATTTTATTTTGTGTGAAGATACAGACAACTGTTTTGAAGAAAACAAGACATTATGGTAGCCACTGTTGATTTCCTGTTGTCTTGTTTGGAAGTCCTGTGTTGCTTGCATTGTTCTGTTCTGATTTGTTTTGTTTTATTCTCTTTAAAATAAAAAAGAAGAAAAATCAGCAAAACCTAGTTAAAGAGAGGAGATAATAGAGATTAAAGTGATAAACAATGAAACAGAAAAATAGAAAAACAATATAAAAAATCAATATAACCAATGCTGGTTCTTTGAGAAGATAAGTAATATTTGTAAACCTTTAGCTATATGGACAACTTCAAATAGGGAAAGAGCTCAGCATTTTCAAGTCAGAAATGAAAAAGAGACTTGCTACTGACCTTACAGAAACAGAAAAGATTGTAAAGAGCCACTATGTGCAACTGCATGCCAATAAATGAGATAATTTTGATGAGACAAACATTTCCTAAGAAGACACAAAATACCAAAACTAACTCAACAACAAATAGTTTGTCTCAGCAGACTTAAAACAAATAGAGATTGAAAGAATGATTACAATACTATAGTAAAAAAAATCCAAGGTCCATGATTCCACTGATGAATTCTAACAAACATTTAAAAATGAAGAAGTAATATCTGTTCTTCAGGTATTACTGAAAAATTTATTACAAACTCTTCTAAAAAATACAAGAGAAGGAAACACTTCCAACTTCATTAAATAAGATCAGACAAAGATATCACAAGAAAAATATTGCCCCCTAATGAATATAAACACAAAAGCCCTCAACAAAATACTAGCAAACCAAACCCAGCAACATATAAGAAGAATTACATCATATCAAATGTGGCCAGGGATATAACTCAACAGCATAAGTGCCTGCCTGGCAAGCATAATATCCTGAGTTC